>OX377203.1:98655148-98704148 GCA_947396885.1 Heligmosomoides polygyrus polygyrus | reverse complement strand
AAATGTGTGCACTGCTTGAAAGGTGATAACTTTGCATACATCAAAGGTACTAAAAAAGTTAAAAACTTATATAAAAGCTTAAAAAATTAGAAAATTTCCGACATATGGAATGCGCCACGCACTCGTCTAAATTCTAACACTGACACTCGATTAATGGTGTTTCTCTTGAACATTTGTTATAAACTCTTCACAAAGTGGCCGTATCGATTGATTTGTACTTTTGTTGATGTTTAACTTTAAACACACCCCCGGCTTGCGAAAAATGCAGGGTATCCTAAAAATGCAGGAACTATTTGGAAGATTCTACATTGCTGATAGCGAGGCTTTTGAAGATGTTTAAGACTCGTGTGAAAGCACGGGGTAACGAGATTTTCAGAACGTGCAAGCAGTCAAGATTGCTCCATGTCCCCGTCAGAAACCTTGCATTTCCGACTTGATTGATTGTGCATGGTCTGAATGCTTGCTACAATCTTGTTACTACTTGACAAGATTAGCCTGTGCCGCACTGCTTTTAACGTTTTCCGTCGCCCAGTAGCTGCAATTATGCCATTATCTTCTCCATTCGGCTTGAATGTTGCTTCATCAGTCCACAGAATCCGGCTTGGAAAAATGGGGCTCCTGCTCACATTTAAATTTTGCAATAAGTAAGCTCGCATGTCGCATGTCTTTCGTGTGATTCTCAAGTTCTAAACGTTAAAAAGCACAGTATAGGTTAGTCTGGCTAAGTAGTAACAAGACTATAACAAGAATTCAGCTCATGTACAATCAATTCAGTATGAAACACAAGGTTTCAAGCGGGTGTATGGCGCAATCTTGACTATTTGCACGTCACAGAAATCTCTTTACCCTGTACTTCCATAAGAGTTTTTACTAGCAGAAATGTTAGAACCCTTCAAATAGTTCTTGCATGTTTTGGAAACCGTGTTTTTTTAAGTTTTAAACCTTAGAAAAACCAAAAGGCTATTTATGAAGAAAATATAACAAGTATTTAAGCGGAACTCGAGTATAAAACGCAACATTTCAGACGACTGCATGGCACTTCATGCAGTCGTCTGAAATGTTCATATGTCGGAAAATGTCTATTTTCTCAAGCTTTCATACGATTTCCTAACTTTTTCAGTACCTTGACTGTGAGGGTGAAGTTATCAACTTTCGAACAATGTATACATTCTTTTGAGACACACTTTAGTCTGGAAATTTCCTTGTTGTCATGAATTCCAACCGTTTTGGAGCTGCATAAACTACATTACGAGAAATGCGACCACTTTGGAAAATTGCTGCAAAAACAAATTTTCTCTCTCCCTCATAATTTCCATCTTACCGAAAACGCTTTAATGGGAAATAATAGTTTTAAAAGGTGTTCAAGTTTCGAGAGACTACATCAGGTGCAATCCGAATTATACTGTATCACCTGTCCTCCCTCATCGACTTGCTCAAGCGGGAGCCACCAGCGTCTCCATTTGTCCTTGTCGCGTGCCAGAGTGCTCCAAAGGAGCCTCCTCGCTCCAAGGACACGAAGAGTGTCATATCGGTCGTTCAATCTGAATTGTGTTCAAGAAACTGGTGGAGGCACACAGTTTTGTTGGCTAGTGTACAATAAAACAAAATTTTTACAAAGAAATTAATGAATGATCGTAAACTTAGATCTATTCCTGAAAAAAAGCAAGAAAAACGAATTACTTTCAACCTTTTTTGATATCACTTCTACCCCACTAATTTTTGAGTTGATGGCTTTTTCTTCTTCTTGACTGACCGAGTTTCAAGGTAAGCATTGCAAATTAGCGGCATTCTGCTACTAGAAGTTGTCCACGTTGAAATGAATGTTTTAACATCTCAAATTGCATTCCGAAAAACACTGAACAGCACAGCAGCATTATTCTTTATGAGAAGTGTACTTCGACAATTCATCTTCAGCAAAGTCCGCAGCGTTTCGGGCACAGCACTTTCATTGCATCTTTCAATCCTACACAGATCGCATCTGGGAACGTGGCACAGTCGGTTGTTTGATCCTCGCACTAAATGGGCTGCATTACAGAACAAGCTACAGATTCAAGTGATTAATGTTCGGATGGAATATCGGATTCACGCATTACATTTCACAATGTTGTATGTTGTTGATTCTATACCGAGTTAAGGGCTTCAATCTCCTTGGAAATATGTATGCAGAAACTCTTGGACTCAAGCGGATTTGACAGCACACCCCGCAGGCAACTGCGGCCATTTTTTACGTAGATGTTGTACTATTTGATTGCACCATATCCCCTGCTCACAACCGTGATCGGTGGTAGTCATTGGTTTTCCGATCACACCAGGTGTTCTGTTTTTCTCCATGTCACTAGGTACAATACCGCCCGCGTAGCGCGGTCAAAAAAACGGTTTGCCACGGAAAAATCCGTCGCATGCTCATAACTCCTTTAGTTTTAAGTTGTTTGAGAAACTGCTGGCACCTTTCGATTCGTCTCCTAGAGATCTATGCAAACATATACAAAAATTGCCAGATCACCGGGTTTTCGCCGCGGGCGCCCTAAAAAATAACTGTAGCAGGCTTTTGCGATTTGAGCACCTTATTTTCCAGCCCGTGCATGTTTTCAGAGTATCTCAAGCATGACGTACGTTGTCAGTGCTCTGTCATGCCCTGGAATGCTCTGGGAGTGCGCCGTGCACAATGTATATAGGATCGAACCAATCCTAAAATCAATCGAGTGGGAGAAAGCATGTTCACTCCGCTCCTATCTTCCCTTACTGAAAAATGTGAAGCCTTCAAGACTATTGCAAACCGTTTGGACAATTTTGTCAAAGATTTCCAGCCGCCCTGCTCGGGAATTGCTCCAGTCTGTCCCGGCGAGACCCAAGTATGCGCCGTGTGCAATGCATATAGAGATGAACCTATTAATCGAGTGGGTTCGACAACTGGTAGAGTGAGCGTTTAGGGAGATCTATCATCAATACTAGTACTCGTGCGTCATTTTCTTTTGTAAGTCTAGAGGGGTGGTCCATTCATACATGCAATGTCTTTTGCATTGATGTAACATGGTTTATATGCAAACTTAGGTTTTTTAATAAAGGCCAACTGGTCTACAGCTATAAAAAGGATGAAAAGAATAAAGCACGGCGTTGCTCAATCCATCTTGGGATGCGCCACGCATTATACTTCTACGGGATGTCGTGGAGGCGACTCGAATGCGTATTTAGCAAAACATTGACACGCGGTGGCCAACCGATGAAAAAGACGGCGATTTATCCTTCTGAGACAGTTCTGGTACCAACTCGCCAACCCCGGAGGGATGGAGGGCTTGGTTGGCCTGAGCGGGAAATTCGAACCGGGAACCTAGTATCGGGTGCACGCGACAGCCGACAACTCCTCCGACTGCGCTACGTGCGCCCCTCTACGGCTCTTATCATGTGGAAAACAGCATTAACATGTCCTAAGTCAATCTTCAGTCAAATTATAGCTCTGGAATTTGTGATTTGGCAGTACCAGTGTACTGCCAAATCACAAATTCCAGAGCTATAATTTGACTGAAGAAAAAGGACAAAGGTCGGTACACTCAAATCGTTTGCGGGATGCGCCACGTATACTACTTCTACGGGATGTCTTGGAAGCAATTTGAATGCGTATTTGGTCAATATGATGACTTGTGGTGGCCAGCCGATGAACAAGTGCTTTAGTCTTCACAGAACCTATAATGGTAGCAGTTCACAGACCCCGGAGGGATAGAAGACTTCGGATTGAGGGGGGAATCCGAAAAAATGACCTGGAATCGGGTGCACGCGACAGCCTGCACCTTCTCCCACTGCACTACCACGCGCCCATTAGACTACACACGACTTAGAAACAAAAAATGTGTTCCACTCCTACTACAGTTATTAACACAGAAGTGTTTGCCCCATTTGGATTCTCAGGCATCTTATACTCAAAACATCAAGGTAACTATTGGAAGCAAATCATACCGGTCCAGCCTCAGGTGCATCTGGCCAATCCTGGAACGATTCCTGTGTGAATGCAGTGGCGACCAGAAGCAGGCAGATCATGTAGAAGAGCATCGCTGAAGCGCTTTAGATGGTTCCGAACCGATAGAGCAGCACCGATCCGCTCCGGTTATATACACTGTGTTCATGCCCCTCATGCCATCAAATTAATTGGGGACTGAGAACACGGCTTGCAAATGCGGACAAAAGGTTCAATTTTCAATTATGCCATGTTTTTTTTAAGGATTTCAAGTTTGATAGCTTCTTTGTTAAAGTTTAATACGATCGAAGAAGCAATTGTTTGCACAGAGTTTTCGATGAAAGATTGTCTTTATAGGTTCCAAAGGTCAGCAGTATACCCTAGCACGGCGGAGGCGAATGCATTTCTGCCCGATTAGTAGGTGGTGCAGGTTCGAGCCCCACCTGGAGCCAGAATTTTTGAAAATTTTGTCATTATGAAGGTTACAACCTCAGTACCAGCCACTTGAAGCTTAAGGAAAATAAAGCGAATCAATAGGACACCTATATAAAGACTAGATAGTCTTGTGGGCTGCATCTTGGGATACGTCACCCACTCCCCTCATTCCTAACCTATCACGGGATAACCCTGCCTAGTACGTTTATGAAAATTCTTTCAGAAGCAAGTCTATGGCTAGTTGTTGTATGTTTATTTGACAATTATCGTAGCTATCGTCACCTGTATCAGCACTCGTTCCGTTGATTATCGAGTTGCTTGAGCGGGTAGCGGCAGCGTCTCCATTCATCCATGTCGCGTGCCAGAGTGCTCCAATGGATCCTCCTCGCTCGAGGGACACGAGGAGCGTCGTATCGTTCGTTTAGAGTTTTCACGAAGAAGACCGGCCAACACGTTGGTGGACGTCCTGGGGCCGGATGCATCAACAATTAAACCCGTGGGTGTGAGGGGTATAAGGGGTAGAGATAAGATAAGAGTCAGATAGAGATAAGGTGAGAGTCAGAGACGCAGGCTTCATCTTTGGTATCTACTCCCTATACGCACGGGTTAGTTGTTGATGAATCCGGCCTCTGGTGTTCTCTTGTCATCCCACGGAATCCAGTCGGCGACGAATCTCATCCAGCGGGTGTCTGCGAAGCGCATTGCGTGGCCGAACGTTGAGTTGCCCGAGCGGTCGCCAGCAGCGTCTCCATTCGTCCATGTCGCGTGCCAGAGTGCTCCAATGGATCTTCCTCGCTCGAGGGACAGGCGGAGCGTCATATCGTTCAGGGCTTTCATGAAGAAGTCCGACCAACGCGTTGGTGGGCGTCCTGGTGTTCTTTTGACACCCCGCGGAATCCAGTCGATGACGGCTCTCGTGCAGCGGGTGTCTGCGAAGCGCATTACGTGGCCAGCCCACCTAATTTTCGACGACTTGGCCCACGGGACAGCGTCTCTGATCTTCGAATGTGGTCAAAGCTGGAACTTCGGAGGTCTTCTTTCACTTGCCTGACCTTGTCACTCCGAGCATCGTCCTCTCGATTCCCCGCTGCACGACGCCGATCGCATGTTCGTCCTGCTTTCGATAGCCCTGGTCCTTGAGGCGTATATTAGGGCAGGAAGAACGGTAGAGTCGAATGGGTAGGCACGGAGTCCAGCTATCCATCGACCCAAAGAAATTGAATGATTGGACCTCATTGATACTAGATAAAATCGAATCCAAATCATATTTTGTCTGCTCTTTGCCAGCAGTTTCTCTTGCTTCGGTTTGGCGGTGCTGCACAAGTAACCTTCGGCCTCTTAGCAGTATCTCATAACAACCAGAGAGGTCTACTTATCACCGCCATCTATAGCACCTCTTCAAGCAAATTGCTTCGTGATTGGCTGCATTACAGCCATAAACGCCGGTAGGAAAATATTTACAGAAAACGGCAAACTTATGAGACAGCAGGAGCGAAAAAGTGAGCATTGATGCCTGAGCAGCGTCTAGGTATCCGGTTGGCCGGAAAGTTCTGGCAATTTTTGTGCATCCAACTTTCGTCTGTTTATTACCAAACCAACACTCAACTTACTTCGCATTTTTATATTACACCTATTATTCGCTCTATTAATTACCCAAGTTAGTGGTTTAATTACCCAAGTTTGAGATATAGCTGACACTGTGCGCGGATTCTGGCAGCAGATCGTCACCACCAAGCGGTTATACCTAAACCCACATGAGCACTTCGGAAAACATCTGCCGTACGGCGCTCACCAGCTACGTAGGAATCTATTTCCTCTTCAAGTGGAATCATGAGAGAAAGGCCAACAACCTCCGCGCACTGCAGGCCTTCGAACGCGTCAATGTGCTCAACGCACGGAACAACAGATGAAGTAGTACTAGGATAATTTGTCACCAATTTAGCTTCAGTGTCGGGCATGAATAAATCAGGTTTCGCACTATCTAATGGGTTAACTTGTGTTTTACCTATCCTTTAGCATTGCATTTCTTTGAAGACTTATATGTCGGTAGAGCAGTTTCGAAAGATATTTTATTTCATTTTCAAATTGGTCCAATCCGCCGTGGAAGCAGCTCAGCAAATCAATATGTGTGGAAGCCGATTGGTGTTGGGGAAGGGACTCTGCAACAGTGGTTCAAGAAACATCGTTCTAGAGATTCTAACGTGGAAGATGCACCCCGAGGCGACAGACCTATACCAATACGGGGCGACGACTTGATCTATTGATTTGTTGATTTATTGATTTACTGCACATGTTTTATTTATTTATTTATTTATTACTGCGACAGAAGTGCGGCTACTAAAAACAACAATAAACATTGTTACTCAACACAGTCCAAACTAACTTAAAAACAATTAACCTTAACAAAATAGAGATTAGGAATTTGGTAGTTTGAGTAACGCTATGAGTTGCAACTAGATAAGAGAGCTTTCTCATGCAGCTGCCCAGAAGACCCGATGCAGCCGACTGAACAAAAATAGCGTACTCCAAAAAAGAGTGATATGGTATAATACTACATCTAATTGTCTTAAATTGGTCAAACTTATTTAAATAAATAAAATTTGATAAAGTTATAGTGTAACAAGGGTGCGTCATAATTCAGTATGGTTATGGTGTAATTCCAAGTGGGCGTGACAATCACTTTCGAGCACTTTGACGAGAGGAGAGCACCTAGGAGTCCGCGCATATAACCGGTCATACCCAGGCGAGCATTTGCTGTTTCATTACGCTTCCTCTCGATGATGCTTCCATAGAACTGAATTATGTCCAACCGCACCTTATACGGCATGTATCTAAATAAATGTATAGAATCGGATTACGAATAAAGAAAAAGAAATCAACAATATAGGTGTTAAACAAATAACAAGTTTGGAGTTTAGGTATTGTGCTCTATACAAGGATGTTTGTGCGCCATACAAGAAAAGGAACGTAATCGAAGAAAAGCATAACATTTAACGTACGCGAGTGTTTCTCGATTCCATGTTTGTCTCTGATGCAAAATTCAATGAATCGTAACGTCGTAGCAAAACAAACTCTCAGTTACAAAAACGGAATGCAGAGACTTTGGAGGAGAGATTGTGATGAGGATGTTGTGATAATAATGATGAAGTTGTAACGTGTTAATGCTTCAGTGCCGATATCATATTTGAAGCGGTACATTATTATAAGCTTAAGAGATAGGTGAACATTGAGAAGAGTAACGAGATTTTCTGTTGCGAGTTACGATTCTATTGTTTGTGAGGTGATCGAATGAGAAGCACCATACAACAACCAAGCCAGAAGCTTCATAATTGAGGTGTTTATCATACTCCATATGAAATTCGGAGCATTATTCTTTCTTTGAAGGCCTTCGTGAAAGCTAATCCATCACAGACAGCACGCGAAGATTAGAGAAGGTCTAGGAAGCAGTAAAACTGCTGTTACGGACTGTTCGAAACGCATCGGAAAGACAAAAGAGCTTGAAAAGTGGGTGCTCATGAATTGAGTGATTGCCAGAATTTGCCGCGTTTCGAAATCTGTTCTTCATTTGCTTCTCCGAAATCAAAAAGAACCATTTCTTGATCGTGTCATCACAAGTGTTAAGTCCTGTACGACAGCCGAAGGCGATCACGACAGTGGGTTGACGTCGTCGAACTCCTCCCAGGCACTTCCCATACCGAAGTCCCATCAGAAGATGACGATGGTAACAGTCAGTGGCTGGCGTGATTCACTACCACTTTCTGGAACCACTATGAAAATTTTGAACAAATTACGTGCAAACTGAAAGCTGGTAATAGATTCCCTCAAACTAGTCATTCGCAAGCTGCTGCAAACTAACAGAATGATGCTTGTAACGTACATGAATAGTATGAGCCTAGCTCACTTGTAATATACATAATTATCAACGCAGTTAGCCTAAACGGTCCTTTATGTAGTTTATCTGATAGTCGTACTAGTACACTTACTTTAACGTGATCTCATAAATTAGCATACTTTTGGTTTTTATAGAGTTATTTAAATTATTCTATTATTATTTCAGTTCCATCTCCTATGGCGGCTGTCTACCTGGCGATACCGATTCTTCTAGGCTAACGAACTATTTTGAACTTCTAGGTAAAATGCTTACAGCCTTTTCCATTGGCCACAGGTGTCATGTTCCAACATACTCTGTACTCCGCTTGGATTTGTTCGCATACTGTTGAAAGCCTTTTCTACAGGACTGCCTTGCTCTTCGTTGGCCTTCGCCGTCATGTGCGCTGCCCGTTAATGTCGGTTTATCTTTTTACATAAACCGGCAGTCTGCCGACTTCTAACGGAGGCTTTAAATCCATTTAGGTCATATAAATTTTTTAAAATCAGGGGCTTGATCTAACCTCTCACCCTTGCCTTTGCACTTAACACATCTGATTCGTCTCTTTTTCCTTACTTTTTAAGTCTGTTGTGGGAGTTTACTCTACTGGACGACGCTTGTTTCCATGGAAAATCCGCCGATATTAGCTAGGTGTGCTTGTCTGTTTAATTGTGTTTCTCTCTTATGTGCCGTGTCTTACGACGTATTCAATAAATAAATAAGTAAATAAATAAATACTCAATATGCACTTGCTGTGTGTATTCCGTAATTTTTTCGTCCTTCTTGTTTTATTGCCTAGCAATAACATGAAAACAAATAGTGTAAGACGGGGTAACATAGGAATATGCATATGCACATGCAGTGTGTATTCCGTAATTGCTTTCAACTTTCTTGTTTTATTGCTTGAGCAATAACACGAGAACAAATAAAGTGAACACGGTTAACATACGAACAAATAACATTGCAACAAATAATATCAGAACAAGTGACGCAAAAACAGATAACGTAAGAACAACATTGATACCTGTTAAAGTAGGGACGTAGAACCCGAAAAAGGAGTACAACTGGGATAAAGTAGAACGACGTTAATGTCAGCACTGAGCACCATAAGAACACAAGCGAATGAAGATTAATGCAGAATTAAGTTCACAACATGATACTTAAAGATACACGTGTGTCGAGGTGGGATGAATAAAGTTTTTAAAAGTTAGTCCCTTCTGATAATTGTCGAAAAAGGTGAAGTTGAACCTTGAAGTGCCTGAACATTGCTCTGGCATGAAACATAGTAGGCGAAGTGGTGCTCGGGGCGTCGTTTTCCACAGCGCCCGAGTTAGGTCTATCCGGCAACAGCACTTTGCTCACTTTGGCTTCTTTCTGTTGTTGGCGTTTCTTGCCATGACTCTTCAGATTTCGTCGAAAGTTAGTCCTGATACAGTATAAAACATAAGAAAATGTGAAATTCGAAGAAGTGAAGAAAGGTGTAAAATAATAGAATTTTTAAAATTATAATTAATTAAAAGAATGGTCTGTTTCGCCACTGCCTTCAGACGAACCTTTGTGTTATACTCCTCCCGTGGCTCTTCAGTGAAAAAGAGGAGTATATCTTAAGATTTCTTTAAAATCTGTCTCTAATAGAAAAGAGATAGAAAAGCGAAAATTTAAGAGAGAACAGATGAAGAAAGATGAGAAATAGTGAAGAAGGAAAGATAAAGAACTAGATGCAATTGAGAAAAGTAGAATTAGAAAGTAAAAATAAATAAGGAGTAAAAAAATAAGTTAAATAAACCATGAGGAACAATTCAAAGAAGTAATAAAATATGATTTTATAAGTTCAATGTGACTACTTAAAAAGTATTACTATAATATTTATTGTAAATCATTATAATAAAGATCTATCATTATTAAGGTAGTTTATTTATTTATTTACTTATTATTTTAACTTATTTTTATTTATTTTGTTTTATTATTTATTATTTATTTATTTTTTGTTAGTTTTATCATTTATTTTTATTTATAACAAAAACAGCTTTTTTAAATTGAAATACTACTAAATACTAAATACTACTTGACCACCGCCGTAGAGTGTTATGAAGATGAAGACACAGAATGTCTGTGATAAAACAGAATGGCAGGCACACCGTAATCATGTTGAGAACGTCTACGTAGAACGTCTTCCCGATTTCCTTCTTTGAGTGCACGTTAGTGGCCCTTACAAAGACTAAAACATTTGAATGAAATCCAGGAGAGAGTGTTTGGTAAACAGTTAAAATTATGGAATATCGTAGTACTCACCAATAACATTATGAGCGTCGAAGCCGATGTAATCATTGTTCTTGTATTCCCGCGGGTCTTAACTTGCTCCAGAATGAACGGTCGTACATCATCACAGAAGGCTTAAACGAACCTCTGTGACGATCTTCACGACAACCGTTCCCACTCCTGGCGCAAGGATTCTTTCAGGGACTCGAGACTGCGGTGACGTTTGACGCCGATCCTAGCCTCTAAAATGTCCGCACACTGTTGTCCATCGGATTCAAATCCGGAGAATACGGCGGCCATTCCGAGGGCGTGATGAAGTCGGGGAAATTGAACTTGCACCACGCCTGCGCACTCTTCGCACTATGTGCGGGTGCAGAGTCCTGTTGGAACGTCCAATGGGCATCAACGAAGTGCTGGTGGGCCCAAGGAAGAACTACGGACTCAAGAATGTCTCGCTGGTACACATCTTCGTCGACTTTCACTCCTTTATCCACGAAAACCAGAGGGGTCCTGTCAGAGAGATGATTCCGCCCCAAATCATGGCCGATTGTGGGTTTTGGACGATAGCAGAGGTGCTTGGAGCCTCTGTAGACCACATCCTATCATTTTGGCGATTGTGCGCCTGCTCAGCGGTGAACAGCTTCTCATCCGTGAACAGAATCTGTTCCCAGGCACGACCTGCTCCCCATCGTCGAAAAATTCGCGAGACGTTTGGCCTCTGCATCCGCTCCAAGGGAGGCCACTACAAAACCACTTGAACATGACGTACCCTAATGTTTGTATTGTTGTAATTTAGTTGACGTTCTCTCGAATTGTTGGTTGTTATACAACAATGACGAAAAAATCTTGTCCACGTTATTTTGGTTCACCCTGTATTTGAGATCTTCATCTAGAAAACTTATGTAAAGTAATATTCGGAAAACATTTGACCGAGCAGTTGTGTGCTGTGGTGCCAAAGAACGAGGCCGCTTATCAGGTCCAAAACTAGAAGGACACGAGTATGATTACGAGGGTTTAATTATCGGGAAAAATCGAAATTGAGGCCACTCACCATATTAAAAAACACCTCAGAAAAGCATTATTTTCTAATTATGTATTAAGTAGGACTTGCGATTTTATGTAGCAAAATTTCACCTATATGGGCCGCTGCAGAGGAACTTGGTCTTTCACTCTGTGATAGTCAAAGCTTGGAATTTCATAGCGAATAAATCCGTTTTCTGATGTTGTCTACTTCAAGAGGAAATTACTTCTATGAGAAGTTCATCCCTTGGTTGCGACCCCGTCATCGATTCGAAGAAAGCTTCAAAGATCTTTGTAAGGAAAGCAGTTTAGTTTACATTAGTAATTAACACTCGAAAATTTATAAAGTGCAATTTCAGATCAAGATTTCGCTCTTTCAGGTAGAAAAATGTGAAAATGTGTCCATGGCAATCTGGAAAAATCGAAGTTGAACTCGCTGTGTTTGACTGTCCGCAGAGATTCTTTATTTTTAATCGCAGAACTGTCAGCATTAAAGGCTTAATTGAAAGGTTCTGTGGTTGTAAAATGTCTCTTTCTGCAAGCGAAACTGCGCGAGAATCTCTACGATATCGAAGCCATACCTGAAAAGGGCAGCTTATTGAGGGGTACAAGATCACCTAAAAAGCAGAAAAAACACACTGAAAAAAAATACAGAAAAAACACGAACATGCGACACAGTCCTCTGCTAAATCCAATGCAGAGCGCGACACCCCACCCTTCCTTTCACTTCCCGAACCTGAGACTTGACCTGCTCCGGACAACTTGTTAATTAGAACATTGCACTTTTAAATAGGCGTCTCCTTGAGACATACTCAATGAGAACAAAATTCCTCTATTCTGTAAGTGAAATTTTGGTTTTCAGGAGAGTTCTCAATACTCCCTGGAGTGTCTACATATATGTACATTCGATAAATTTGAGTTCTAGAGTGAGAGATTCATTTTGAAAAGGGATTGATTAACGTCGCCCTTCACCTTTTATCCCCTTACATTCTTTAGTGCGCGTTATCATTTCAGTTGCGTTGCTTGCACATCCAGTTGACTGTTACTATCTTCAGATCTTTCTATGTAACATGAAATTTGCAGAGCATAACCGCAACACCATCACCTCGCAAGTAGAAGAGTGTTTATGTACACAGCCGTCCTATTGTCCACACTAACAAGGGAAATGCCTGAAGCGTATGTCTGAACGAGAAGAGCGAGTCATTTAGGGAGAATCTCCACACCTCAATTAGTATAGAAATGGGTTTATTTTTTGCCAGGTCGTTAAACCCAAAGAGTAGGGGATCCTTAAAGTCACAATGAGATACGGCGCATCACGAGTTCGGGGATCTTGTACGCCCACGATGTCTCTGCTGGCAAGCGAAGTGTGGCGCAGTGGATAGTGACGTTGCTTCTTGCAAGGGATGTCGGGGGTTCAATTCTCCTGACCAGCATTTCACATGACTGGTTGAGATTTGGGGATTCTGACGTCTGTACCATTTTCAGACGTTTTATGCCTAATTTTCCAGCTGCGTGCAGTGGTCTTCAACATAGTGATGTAGTATATGTAAATGTTCAACACCAGTGGTACACAGTTACAAAGTGCATGAAGCAGCACTGATCGCAACACGAGCAGCGTATAAAAGCTACAAGCTCTCACAGTTTGTTCTCCAATCTGGACCAATGACCACGGGAAAAAGCATTCTGCTCGGATGTTCAAAGGGAACCAGAATGTGACGTCAGAGATGGATAAAATGTAAAAAGAACGGCGTGGGTTCCGCAAATTGACCTAAACGGCCATCGATACGCTCTTTCTGTCATTTTTGCCTGTCACCAGGAAATCAGAGGTATGCTGAAGGTTTTCTAAAACCAAACACCAACAATGTCGCCGGTGCTCGAGTGGTGATCTATCTGCTCACGCTGAAGTGTGGCCCACCTTTAGACAAGGAACCTTCGAGGGAAGAAATCAAGCTGGCCGAACGGATGGCCAGCATGCCAGCATGCTGATTCCATTTTAACTTCAAAGACCCCCTACACTTGGGTTTAGTGGCTTGGCAAAAAAAAAAATAAACACATCTTCAAACCAACTGAGGGTGAGGATTCTCCCTATATGACTCGCTCTCCCCGTTCAGACATACGCTTCAGATTTTTCTCTTGTGAGGCATTGAAGCCGTAAATATGTGATTAGGTTTGGCCCTTGTAAATCCCTGACACTGTCCGAAACCCTAAGCAGGCATTCGACGAGGTCTCGTTTTTTGCTGCTGGGTAGCAAACACAAATGACCCATAACCTGCCGATACGAAGAAATAGAGCATCTTAAACGGCTATTCCGAAGTCGCACGTATTACTGGCGCACTTTAGAACTAGGATTAACTAGGATTTTCAGCGATTATGGCCCAATGCGCCAAGGGTCATGTCTTCGATTCCTCCTGGATTTTTAAACCCCATCTCTATGAAGAACTATTGCGCTCTAGCACAGCTGGTAGGTGGCGGCGTTTGTATGGGCGCAATCGGTTTGGGCTCGGATCCGGTGGTCAGTCAACCAAGACTGTCGAAGTCCGTGGCTGTCTCACAACTTGCTGTGCGAGAGAAATACGTATCTAAATGCCACTCCACATTGTCGCACAAAGTTGGAGGCCGTGATGAATTCTTACGAGATGAGTTGTCATCAAACTATACAGTACATATCTCCTTCCACATATTATTTTATCCATTATACTTATTCTTTTGCATTATTTCTTACGGCTCCATTACTAGAGTATGTCATTCCGAAGCATTCTGTTGGAACAACATTTCATAGTGCGTCCACATGCAGGTGTAATTGAGATAGACTGGTATATATTTATTTGTAAAGGTTAGTAGACTAGATTAGGTGATATTTTTAAAATAAAAAATGCTTAGATGAAGATTGTTCTCCTGAGTGCACATCAGGGCCCGGATTCCTCAATGCGCATACCCACGGGTATGCTGGGTATAGAGGGGTACCCACGATTCATGATAAACCTTACCCACAAAATCTTGGGTATATCAACGGGTAGAGAAAATCCTCCGATCGTCGTGGGTACATCCGTATACCCGCTGTTCGCGCCTCATTGACAAAATAGCGCTCCAGTGAGATCAGCTGTTCTCGCGAGAGGTCTAGTTGTACCTTACCCTTGATTCTTTTCATGAATACGAATCGTACCCACTACCCACTACTGGTAGTAGGTTCGATTCCCTTACGGTATCTCTACCTATACCCATTGCTTGATGAATCGGGCTCTGATTGCTGTACGGCCACAGATCTGGAATGACGGCACAACATCACTTTGCAGCTCAATCTAAGCATTCATGAGTATGTTGTATTCAAACGCTAATGGCAGAGACTGTATGTACTATCTTTTTAACGAGTGGATGAAGGCCGTGAAAAAGAACATAAGCAGGCCATACAGACGCTCAACGACGGCAGACTCACTCTTGTAGCTCTCAAAGTTATTCTCCGATTTTTCATTCGGACATATCTTACATACCTGGAACTTTCCACGGCGCTGATTCCAAATGTGGATTTGAAAATTTCCGTGAATCAATGTGAATGAATAAGGAAATATGAAGATTAAGTGACGCTATCGGAATTACATGCAAGTGCTTGTCAGCACAGTCTCATGTTTGTATGATTGCGATTTCGGTTCTTGAGTAGCCCACCTTTTCGCATATTTACTTTAAAGGGCAAAAAAAACTTACTCTTCAAGTGGAACACTTGATTCTTCATCTTCTTGATTCTAGGTCCAACCCAAGTAGCAGTTCCGGCTCGGAGTTCTGCAACCAGTTTTAGGTTTCTTTTGGTGTTTTCGAAATGGAAGATTCAAGAAGGCCGACCGACCTCATCGAATTCGAAACGGATGTGTGATGAAATCTCTGACGTCACTCGCCAGAAAATGCTTACTTTGTTGTGGTTGGAATAATTTATTCTTCGTTACAAATACGTCTTTTTAGTGTTGGAAAGGATTGTAGAAAGAAACAAGCAATGGAATTTGCTTGCATAATTCTCAGTCTGTCGTAATACTCGTAAGTGGAAGTCGTCCAGTTCATGTTGCGAACAGAAAGATTATTTGCCGTTATATATGATTGAATAAAAATTGTAATTTTCCTGTAGAAGCTCGTCAATGCTAAACTATTTAGTTATTTATTGGACGTGTGTATTTATAAAAAAACAGTAATGGATAAAAAGGATAAAGGACGGCGTTACTCAATCCCTTTTGGGATGCGCCACGCATTCTACTTCTACGGGACGTCGTGGAGCGATTTGAATGCGTGTTTGGCCATACAATGACTTGCGGTGGCCAGCCGATGAACAAGTCAGCGCTATATCCTTCCCAGACAAGTCTGGTACCAATTCACCGACCTCGGAGGCATGGAAGGCTTGGTTGGCTTGGGCGGGAAATCCGAACCAGGAACCTGGTATCGGGTGCAGGCCACAGCCATCGCCTCCTCCGACTGCGCTACACGCGCCCATAAAAAACAGTAATGATTGTAATGTCCCAGTGAGGTGCTTGTTGATCTAGGCCTCTCTTCTTCTTATTCTTCTTCTTCTACTACTTCAGCGTTTGTCCCGCTTCATGGCGGGGTCCGCTCTTCTGGTGTCATGAAGCCCCTTTCCCGATCCAGCGCTAGATCAGGATGGACACCAGCTACCTTCAAGTCCATATATGGACTACATATATGTAACGTATGAGCCTAGCGCTGCTTCGGGCGTCCTCCAGGCCGTTTTCCAGACACTTCGAAGTTGAGACCTATCTTAGGACGCTGTCTTCATTTCCACTCAGAACGTGGCCGTACCATCGTAAGCGAGTTTTTCGCACTCAGTAACGTCCGTCGTTAGATATTCGGTCTTCCTCACATTCAGTTTGAGTCCAAACCGCTCCAAGCGATCACACCAAGCTTGCACCTCTCGCTCGAGATCACCTTTATCTACCGCTAGCGAGCATCACGTCATCAGCATAAAGCAACGCCTAAGGGATGGGCTTCTGAAGATCTCGTGTGAAGGCATATATGACGACAACAAAGAGGAGCAGGGAAAGCGCAGAACCCTGGTGTGGGGCCCGACAGAGATGGGGAACTCCATCGAGGTTCCAGCTGCAGCTTGAACTCGACTCTTTGGACAAGAGTGGAGGATTCGCACCCACTCTATGAGCTCTTCGGGAACTCCATGATGTCGCAAGGCGTACCATATCACTTCACGCGGTACGCGATCAAAGGCCTTCTCCAAGTCGAGAAAGGCGATACACGCTGGCGTCTGTTTCTCGCGATGCTTCTCTATCAGAAGGCTGGCGGCGTGTATGGCATCAACGGTGCCACAGCCAGCCGCGAGGCCGTCCTGATTGCTGGAAAGCTGGACGATGTCCCGAATTCGTATATCGACAATTCGCTCAAAGATCTTCATGCTGTGCGAAAGCAAGCGAATCGGACGGTAATTGGAGCAGTCTGCAGGACTGCCCTTCTTCTTCCAAATCGGAATTGTCGTACTTTGACGCCAACACTCAGGCACCTTCTTCTCCGCCACAACCTGATTAAAGAACTTCGCCAACCACTCAGCAGGGTACCAGTACTTGGACTTCCATAAATCAGCTGCCACATCATCGGGCCCAGTCGCTTTGCCTGGCCTCATATTCTTTAGAGCCCTTCAATCTCCTCTCTGGTGATCTTCTGAACGAGGCCGTGGGTTGGAGGCGTTGAAGGGATGGCTGGATGAGGAAATTCTACTGTAGATATTTTCTCAAAGTAATCGCGCCATCGCTTCAATGCCTTCTTGCGGTCCATGAGAAGATGGCCGTTCTCATCATTGATGCCGAAAAACTCTGAGATCTATGCCCCTCTGAAGACGACGAATTAGTCGAAACGTAAGGCCGAAATAAAGATCCAGCTCAAAACATCATTGGCACACTATTGACAATAACAACAAGAACTAACCATGCCGAGGTTTCAAGAAGAGAGAAGTTCGAGCCTATAAAGTGATGAATTTTCTACCAATTCTATCAAATTTTTTTCTCATAACTTTTCTTCACATTTTTTCCTATTTTAGAGACCAGTCTAGAAAAACTTTCTAGAAAACATGTCTAGAAAGGGGCGGAGGAATACTGCCTTGTCCTTAAGTTAACTAGCAAATTACTGTAAGCACCTATAGGCAAAGCAAGGAATCTAAAGCGCCTTTAAAACTACAAAAGTCGAGTGCACGGCGCATTCTAAATGAACTGATGAGCTTGACAGGCCAGCATCCATTTCCTATTCATTTCTATGCTCTTGAAGGTTCGTCATCACTGCTGAACAAAATTCGGTAGCTGATGCGTTCATGTCAGTAAATATCTCGCCTCTCGGAAGCTAGACAACAACTTCGATTAAGCAAATAAACAAAGCGTTTGTTAGCTCAGATCGCTCCCGCAATCCTGCCGACGATCCCGCGGACAAGCAGTATCGTACTGTTGTACGGAAAGCTCCTCATTGTCACGCCGCTTCACCGACCACGAGACATTTGTCGTGTCGCGAGACAAACTGGTCTGGAGGCGACAAGAAGCATCACGGGAAGAAGTGTCATTTCCCGAGTAACCGGTATGCATCCGGTGGTCGGCGTAAGTGCGCGGTCTTTGTTGCCACTATTGTTTCACTGTTTCCAGTCTGTGGAAAAAGCTATAAAGATTGGATTAAGGACGGCGTTGATAAATTCCTTTCGGTTTGCGCCACATATTCTACTTCTGCGGGATGTGGTGGAGGCGATTTGAATGCGTATTTGAGCATACAATGACTTGCGGTGGCCAGCTGATAGACAGTTCAACGCTTTACCCTTCCAGACAAGTTTGGTATCAATTCACGAACCTTCGAGAGGTAGAAGGCCTAGTTAACCTGGGCGGGAAATCCGAACGAGAAACCCAGTGTCGGGTGCACGCGACAGCCGGCACCTCCTCCGACTGCGCTACACGCGCTCGGGAAAAGCCGTACACGTGATATTAGTAAAGGAATCTTATGAAATGATAAAAGGTAATGTCAGAGTTGATAAGTGCATTGATACGATGCTCCATGCATTATTAGTCTTTTTTCTAATGTTATAGAGAAAGTTGTGCCTTCAGCTTTTAAAATCAGTAAATTTCGGTCGGATTTTCCTTTCTTAGATCTCATTACTACCTGTTCTCCGGTCTGAAGGCTTAGTTTTGAATAGGCCCAACCTAAAGTTGATTCAAGTTGGTCGTAGGAATGGTTCTTCCGTGTTGACTACGCTACGCATGCTGTGGATTTGAGCTCAAGTCTTCAAATTGAACCCTTTTTTGGTGGAAGTAACGTATTTTTACGTCAAATTGAGCGCTTTTGAAATCAAAGTGGACACTTTTCAAATAAAATAGGACATTCTAATGTCAAGCAAATTCGATGCTTTTCAATTTAAACTGACATCCAGCAAATCAAAACGAACACCTTCCTGATTGAACGAGAGACTCATCGAAAAAGTTGAAATAAATGTTCGTCCAAGAACAAAGTAGTGTTTCATTCTTTGAAATTTTTGTTTAAAATTTATCTGTCTCAATGAGTAGCAAACACGCGGTTTGAAATTGTATGAAGTTTTTATTTTTCATGAAAAAATAATGGGTGAAAGCTTATTTGAAAATTTAAAAAAGCAGCATTTTTTAATGCTAAAAGAAGACTTTGTGACGTGCACCCCACAGGAAGTCATTATAATAAAAGCTCTGTTTCCATGGAGACACACTTTTTCAAACTAAATGGTTTATAGAAAACATGACATATCAATTTGCTGTTTCAGATAAGCACCATTTTTCGGGGCAATTCAAAATTCTAGTCGACCGATATCTCCAGGAAGCTTGTTATTATTGTTTGCCACTTCTGGACAGTTTGTTCCGTGTTATGAATAATACGTAGTGTTGCCTGTTCTGGTACATGTCGCGTAAGTGAGCAGCATTAGTAGTTGGGAGCGCGCCAGCCAATGATAACCAAACAGAGCACAGACCGAACACATGCCAGCCCATCAGAGCACCAACTGTACATGTTCTCCATGAATGGCATGCCCATTCAACGCGATTTGATTGGTTTAGGCGTTCCCACCTACCAATGCTGCTCACCTACGCGACATATACCTTTTTAAAATTATAATTAATTAAAAGAATGGTATGTCACAAAATATAAAACATATAAAAAGGCTCGTTTCGCCACTGCCTTCAGAAGAACCTTTGTATTATACTCCTTCCGTGGCTCTTCAGTGAAGAAGAGGAGTATATTTTAAGATTTCTTTAAAATCTGTTTATAAGAGAAAAGAGATAGGAAGACGAAATGGAAGAGAGAACAAATGAAGAAAGACGACGCTACATTCCTGGCATGATAGAGCTCTGTTAACGCACGACATGCTTGAGATATTCCGAAAGCGTGCATGACCTGATAAATAAGCTGCTCCAATCGCAAGAGCCTGCTCCAGTCATTTTTTGGGCCACCCACGGCGAAAATGCCGTGTTCTGGCGAAGCTGTACACATGTTTGTGTAGATCTCGAAGAGACTAATCGAACGGTCCCAACATTTTCTAAAATAACCTAGAACTTTAGGAGTTTTCCTCTCTAAGATAACTCTAAGGGTGGGTGGAGCGCAGTTCAACACGCGTCCACGACATCCCGTAGAAGTAAAATGCGTGGAGGATTGAGTAATGCCGTCTTTTATCCCTTTTCCTTTTCATGCTAAGATAACTCTAAGATAACTCCTTAAGTTTCAGGTTCTTTTAGAAAAAGGTTAGGGCATGCGACAGAGCACGATAGGCACTGACCTTGATTCTCTGGCTACCTTATAGCTGTGTAGCCTGCTAAACCAGGCGTGACTCAAGTCTGAAATCAATACATGATGCCTGCTGGATCGGCGCGTTCTGCCGAATGCGCTATCTTTATCTTTCTTGAAGGTATTTGATAGCACACGGAGATCACCTCCGTTAAACAGCTGGTAGCAATTTAGCGATTGCAGTAGAGTAGAAGAAGAAAAAGGAAGGAAGAAAAGAAGGGATGAGGTGGTTAGGATGAACATTTTTAGCACTGACAAAAGGCACTGGTTTTTCATACTTTAGCCTTATTGTGAGATAAGCCGAAAGCTTTCCAGAAGAAATTCTCCACCGTGCTCATCCTCCTCAAAATCCTTGTGAAGACGAAATAACTCTTCAGAACGGCTCATATGAGATAGAGGGATACTTGCTTCTTTCCGAAAGCTTAGCAGCCCGAGCAGCACTTTGGGATTTTCCCGTTATGTGCTTGGCTCCTGTATAGTATAGCGACGCCATTCCATGGCAGCACGCATCCATCATCAATCCGTCATGTTTGGTCGGCAACAATGCACCATATGCGAGTGGAGACGTCCGTCGCCATTTCTGTTATGACGCCATCCATATTACCGACACATTACAGTCGCTCATAACGAGCACATGATTCATGCTGTCTTCGCCCTCGTGGCGCTTAGACTCCTCCTCGTCTCGGTAAACAACCCATAAATATTACCACCTTGGCGGCCTGGAAGGGGCAAAGTGCAGTGACGTCTGGGTTAGCGTCTACCTTCGGTCGCAGTATCTCGTCCCAGAAGCAAAACACTGAAGCGGTGAGACATTGAAAAATGGCCAGAACAAGATACACCATGGGCAAGTCACCCGTTCGAGAAGGAGAAGTAGCGAGAGAGGAAGGCATCGGAACTACGTATTCTTCTCGGAATAAGCCACGCGTTCCACATTCAGTCAATCGATACCACGAAGGTAGATATACTTCGTAGCCAACCCTTACTACTACTATCGACTTGCGAAGAAGGAGAATAGGCGCTACTGCCACCACCCTGAATTGAATGAAGAAATTCTGTGGCACGACCTAGACCCAGCATCGAACCACTACAGAATCTGTTACTGCGCGACGACATCCTATACGCACGTAGTTCAAACAGCAGCAACACAACTACTATCTTCTATTAAAATAGCTTCTCACACCCAATAATACTCCATTCACTTGTGGCTATGCGATGACCACATGAGACACAACTGCTAAGCGTACCTTTTGTTTTATAGTTCAGGAACAATAAAGAATTAAAAACATATAAGAATTTTTGAGTGAAAACTTTAATCCATAATTTTGATAATAATTTACTTCCAACCTACGTTTCCAACCTATCAACAACCTACGTTTCGTCGATGATATCGTTCTTATCTCTACCAGCAGAAGTCGAGCAAATGCTGAACGAGCTCAATGTGACAGGTATGAAGATTGGATTGGACATGAATATGTCCAAAACGCAATTTATGGTCAACCAGTGGTGTGACACGGGACTCTTAAGGTTAAATGGAGTCGCTCTGCAACAGGTCGACTCCTACGTCTGGGAAGAGAGCTGAACATGGAGGACGACCTCGCTCCTGAAATCGCCCGCAGAAGACGCGCAGCATGGGCAGCCTTCAGTTCGGTTCGCGAAGTCACCGGTCAGGTCAAGAATGCCGGCCTCAGGGCCTCGATATTCAACGCCTCTGTACTGCCTGCGATGTGTTACGTGACGGAAACCTAGCCCGACAAGAAGGCAACCGGCAGAGCAATGCAAGCTACGCATCGCGCACTGGAGAGATGTCTCCTGAGGACAAGCCTTCGTCAGCAATGGCAAGAAGGCCCACGAAGCTCGGAGCTAAGTGATAAGTCGCAATTAGCAGACCCGCTGCAGTACATGAAGAAGACCAAATATCGCTGGGCCGGACACCTGCTTCGACGAAAGGACGATAGATGGAGCTTTCGTGTCACAGAATGGCTCCTAAGAGACCACTGGGACAACCGCCAACGCGATGGGCAGACTCATGGTCATGATCTTTCAGAAAGCGGAGTCTGCCCCACTGGATGCAATGTGTCAGAGATCGAGCTGTCTAGGAGAGTTGTGGTACCCGCTGAGAAGACCTCCAGCCGACAAAAGGACCATCAAAGTATCAAGTAATATTTTCAACAACCAACCACGCCAACGTGGTTGGTTTTTGAAAATATTAGGTTGTCCCATAATTCCCCGGCGTCTTTTTTTCAACGATTCACTGCAGATTTCGCCGGCGGTCTCTTGCATAGAGCTGCATAGCTTTCGAAATAAAATGATTTGCTCTATCAGAACTTGTATTGCGTTTCTTTTTCATCATGAATTTTGTCAATTTTTAGCTCTTTGAAGTGAAAAGTGAAAAAGTGAAAAAGTAGCCATTGGCGCACTTGTTCTCTCCGCTTAGGTTTGTAATTTTTTGCGCAGACTTCTATAGCATTTGGAAGACAATGTTCTGTACTACAAGAATATGTGTTAGTGCTATTTGCTCATTTGTCCTTTATTGATTTTTAGGTCATCAAATTGAGACGTCCGAAGGACAGCTCCTGCCTTGTGATTGGACTTTTTGGGTTGGTGTTATATGTTCGAAATCATTCGAAAGAAAATGTCTTGCTCTATAAGAATATGTTTTGCGTTTATTGATTTCTATTAAATATCAACAAAATGCCAAAAAGAGAAAAATCGTCTTGACCAACAACTCCTTTTCCTACTTCAGTTGTTGATATTCGACAGAAATCAGCGTGAGCCAATAAACGCGACACAATTTCTTACTGAGCAAGACATCCTCTTCCAAACGACATATGATACCAAGCAAAAAAGTCCAACCAGAGAACCGGAGTTTTGGTAAAAATTCGGACGGGAAGGTCGGACGTCCCAATCTGATGACCTAAAAATTAATAAAGGGCAAGTGAGAAAATAGGACCAACACATATTCTTGTAGTACAGAACATTGCCTTCCAAATGCTATAAAAAACTGCGAAAAAATTACAAACTTAAGCGGAGAAAACGACCATTTTGTACTCAAGTACGTACGAGTTCCACAATGTTCCGTCAACATATAATAGGCGAATGAAGCGGGGAAATTTCTAAGAAATTTTAAAAATTTCAAAACGTTTAGGTGCATGGGTAATTTTGCCGCACCCTGTATAAGGTTTTCCTTGATTTTTCACTTGAAGTAATGCTTTGCAGCTAATTGTATTCTTATCGAAATTTACCGATATCCCGGAAATTTAACGAAAATTTTTTGTTGAAAAATTTCGTTAAAAAATTTAACGCACAAAATTTTGTGTGCACCCCTGGATCGGTGGGTCCTGAGCGTCACTCGTCAGAGAAAAAGGGCTTCGAATCCATGGAAGAGGAGTCCGAGAAGAAAATCAACCAGGACCTCTATAGTCACCTTTTTGGCCTACAAAATAGGTGAGAATAGACGAATTCTGCACCATCGGCGAGCAGTGATGTACGTCTAAAAATGCTCCTCGTTCATAACGAGTGCCCGTTCGAGTGCATCGTTAGAGAGCCTGGCGTCTGCTGATGCTGCGTTCAAATGCACTTCACCTTTCCGTTGATATTATCTCTGCAGGGCTGTGGAGTCCGCCCTTCAGGACGCCAAAGTACACTGAGGTGTGAAGAAGAAGAAGAATGTATAAGGTCATTGGAACAAAGGCGCCGGCGATTTGCAGATTTCAGCAGAAGCGGTAGATTGATGAATGCTGTGAAAAAGTCGACGACATCTGTTATGTTATGTTTATTACGAATGCTTAAGGCAAACGCTAGAAAAAGAAAGAACACGGCATTTTGTTCCAAAATAAAAATAAAGGATAAAGGACGGCGTTATTCAATCCTCTTTGGGATGCACCAGGCATTCTACTTCTACGGGATGTCGTGGAGGCGCTTTGAATGAGTACTTGGCCATACAATGACTTGCGGTGGCCAGCCGATGTACAAGTCAGTGCTTTATCCTTCCAAGACACGTCTGGTTCACCGACCCCGGAGGGATGGAAAGCTTGGTTGACCTGAGCAGGAAATCCGAACCAGGAACCTGGTATCGGGTGCAGGCGACAGCCGGCGCCTCATCCGACTGCGCTCCACGTGCCCTGTTCCAAGATACAACGAAAAAACGACAGAATGCGCACATCAGTAATGAAAAAGAAGTCAACTTGACGCAAGGCCATTAACATGCTCTGGAAGATGGTAACTATACAAAGTGATTTTTACACGGCTCTTCATCTACCCAAATGTTAGCAGGGACTGAGTGTTTCTAGCAATTTTCGAGTAGAAGCTATTGTAAACGGCAGGAATGTGCGGAATTTCCGTTTCTGTGTTGCGAGTTCCGGTTTTCGGTCGTTTTTAGTCCTTATGTTCCTTTCTGTGTTCCGCTTCCTTTGGGCCGGAAGACGGAACGGAAATGGTGACTCATCACTCATTGATTGTTTTGCACTGACTTGATTCATCTCATGAACATAAACTAAATCCTGAAGAAAGAGATTAACTATACGTCGGTTTTGTGTGGTTACGTTGGTTTCAATCAGTGATGCATCCAGCGGCCAGATTCATCACAACGCCTCCAGGATATCCCGCAGAACTAGAATGCGCCGCGCGTCTCAAGAGAGATTGAATTTGCCACGTATTAAATGATAAGAATGAAGGATGGAATAAGGCCATCCTTTGTCCTTTGCCTTTAATGCATTTTGGAGATAGAAATTCCCCAGGCACGTCAACGATTCCACAAAGATACTGGCCTAACGTCCTTGTTGGATATGCCTATCCCAGAATAAAGGATAAAAGATAAAAGAAGCAATGTTGGCGCTGCTTATCCCAGAATATTTTGTCCGCCACCTGAAACAGTTGAGACGGAGGGAATGTTTCCGGACGCTGGGCGTATATTAAACGATTTTATAAAAACGCTGATAACGAAAATTAGAAAAACCACTTTTCCTGAACGACGACGTGTAACAACTTTTCGGCAGTGTGGGGCTGTGTGACACGATGCTGTGTCACGGTCCGAACGCTGCAAAAAATGGATTGAAAATGGATCTCACACAGTCAAAATTTCTGCTTTCGACAACGCGTTAACATTCTACTGTTAGGTTTTAATTGTATCTTTATTAATTCTCTTTGTGTCAACGACTTACAGCTATTTACCGGAGAGAATCGCAATCAGGAACTTCGGCTGTATTTTCTCCGCTAAATTGCTGTATGCTGTAAGTCGTTGATGAATCCGACCCTAAATGTAGAAACAGTGTGATAACTAAATTGAATTCTTTTTCGTTTCTTTTAACGTTGAACTACCGAATAGTGCAAGGCTACAAAGGTTTCACAAGTGTTTGAATCAAAAATCAAATTCCTCATCTGGGACATGCTTATCGTTTTTGCTAATAATTATACGTATATTATATTATTTGTATTGTATTGTATTATATTGAAGCACTTAAATTGTCTACTGTGTCCATTACATGCTGGCTGTGTTATATACTGAGTGCTACCGTCTATATTCTCCTTGTGAACTACTACACTCTACGAACTACTACATGTTCACTACATATATCTCTATATACATATATCTATATATACATATTTATATATTCTACCATCTCTCTATATATATATCGGTGGCTAACACCGTATCCGACGACATTATCGACGTTCCAGAACTGCATCCGTTCATATGGATAAATAAATAAATAAATAAATAAATAAATAAAATACGTCTGGCTTAGTACACCAATTCTAAATCAGAGTTTTATAAGCACTCTTTGGTTCCAAGCATTGCTTTCCATAGGGGACACTGGATCCATCCTAGTCGGTGGAGGGCATGCGGTGTCTTGCCTCTCGACCCCCTCCTTTCAATTTGGTCTAGAGTTTCACTTAGTATCAAACGACACAATGGTACCTATGCGAACTCAGAGATTCGGTGACGTGTCGTGGGATGCTGAAGGCAACTGTAATCTCAGCGCTGCCCCTCCCAATTAGGATGGATCTAGGACATTCAATAAGACCAGTTAAGTGTTATGAGTGGCGAAATCTCTGGCATTTTACTTTTCAGCTGGTTTCATTGTGTTTAAAACACGTTCTCCCTTTTATAGAAAGATTTCGCTTAAACTTCGATTTGGTAATATTTGAAAATTAATCTTAGTAATGATTCGAATACAAGGATTTTTTATTGTTATATGTTGCTGGAAAAGACTCCCATGCTACTTTGTGCGATTCCTAAACTCGTTAACGGTAGCTCAGTTATTGCTATCACTATGAATATATATTCATGAAAAATCAAATGAAGTAATTAGTCTTGAGTCATTTCCGTTTCCGTATTTCGTATTCCGGCTTCCGCCCATTTTTGAGCTTTTCGTTCCGCATTCTGTATTTCGCTTTTCTCAGAAAGAATTCCAAAAACTCCTGGTAAACGGGATTGCTCTCTAGGTAAACGACATTGCTCGAGGCCTAGTTTTAGGACGAGGCAGGCATAATTTGACAACACCGCTTCTGGTGTGGGAAGTTTTCTTCCTAAAGGATTTTCAATGCCGGAATCAGGCATAAAATGCAGAAGCCTGAGAGTGAGACAGACGTCATGAACTTTGCGACGAGATTCCAGAGACGGAAGTCCAAGGTATTCGTTATTTGTTTCTATTAGGTTGGGTCAAAAGTAAGGAGACTCTCCATGCCGTGCCCCCATACATGTTGTGACCGGAGTCCGGTTCGTGCTTCTCGCATTTGTATGTTTGTTTGCTACTTAGTGAAGGCCAGATTGAGAAGTGACCACTCTCGCCCTTTCCAGAAGCATGCCGAAACTCCAGTCTGACGAGTCGACCTGTGTAGCGCAAATCTCGCCCAATTCCAAACCCCGCGCGGCATGGACTCAATAGTCACGCAAGATGAGAAGTACGACTTCTACCTTAACCCTGCCAAGCAGCCAGTCTGGGTAAGGCCTGGTGACCCGTTACCGATCTTCGTTCCGCGGGATGTTCACGGTGAGATGCACCTATCTGAGCTTTTGAGTCTGCGCCCATGAACCGGTATACTGGAAGCTGTTTTCCAAAAGCAGGACGATGGACTCCAAATCCATGATGAACGAAATAGAAGAGATGGACCGTTGACTCGCACTTATTCGGTCTCAGCGCTTCAAAAGGTCCTCCTCTTCGACAACGCCGCACCCATCGGGCAAAAGTGACCATGGATAAGCTTGCTCAGCTGGACTACATTTACATGCTTCACCCACCGTATTCGCCGGATATCTTTGCATGCGATTACCACTACTTCTTGAGCCGATAGGACTTCATGGTCGGAAGGGACACAATGACCCAAGCAGACCTCGACAACCATAACGAGCAGTGGATGAACACCAGGCCCAAGCAGTTCTGGAATGATGGGATCAAGAAGTTGGCTTATCGATGGCAGCAAGGTCGTTGACCTTAATGGCGAATAAATTCATCAGCTCCGTTGAGTTGTAATTGAGTTATGCAGTAATAAAGAAATTTGTTGAATTTGTCTCATTACTTTTGGTCCACCCTAATAATTGATGCTCTCGGCACCCGTGTATATAGAAAACTACCTGTTCAAAAAAGAAGCTTGCGGGTGAAGTTGTTTTGCACCAGACACACCTGACTCAACAAGAGAACGTATATAGGTTTTATATAACTTCAAAAGAAATGATTTTTTAACCTAAACTTCAACTTCGGCAACCAACTACTTTGCATAAGCTTCTCTGTCACGTGGCAGTCCAGCTTAAATCAGTTTAGTCCATCATCTCTTAAGACCAAGAGTTCGAACAACATCCGAATGGTACGTTAAGAAGTGGAGACTCAAGGAGGTAGTGAAACGGCTTCATCTTATCCGCTGCTCCACGCTCTACGCTATACTCTGGCTCAATTATTGCTGATTCTCTTCGCTTAGTCATTATTTATTTATTTATTTATTTATGTTTATCTAAGCCAACAAGCAAACAACAAAGTTGACAAGCGGAACACGTAAGAAAACAATTGTTGGCTGTACAACAAGAAATGAAAGGAATGATATGAAGGCTTATATTGTACCGGAAACAAATCTGTTAGCTGAGAAAAGCCCAAGATTTAAAATCATTCCTCATCAGTATTTAGTCATTGATTTCGTAGAAGTCATTTCCATGCAAAATAATGAAAACATATCCTTCTTCCTCATACTTAGGCTACCTACACTTAGACTGTGTGCGAAGGTACTGTTGGAGGGCAAGAAAGAGCGGTTTGCAAAACCAGGCAAGTTATAGCGTGGTGTGTATGAAATTCGTAAATTTCGTACCACTCTCGAGCAACATTCTTGGCAAGTCACACCTAAGCGTAAGGATACAGCCTTTCGAACTTAGGCGAGGCCGAGCTTCTTTCAGTGACAGCCTTTGTAGCTTCTATAACTTCAGACTGGTTGACCATAAAAACCGCAGCTATTGGTAGACTGATAAAAGTTATCGGAATGCTTTTGGTCAATGTATTGTCTTCTTTACCATCCAGTTTACCATTCAGTACACAGTAAATTGCATGATACTACTGAGAAAAAAGGAGGTGACTTCACCTATCAAGAAAGAAGAGATGAGAAAATAACTGGATTCAGTCATATGTAAGCTGTCACAACGATGTTTTGTTGCGATCAAAACTTCTAGCGCCAGACGGGACTCGAACCCGCATCTCTCTCTGACCGGGCGGGAATGCTCTACGCCTTTACACCACCGGCGCCGTTTGATCGAACGCAACATCGTTGTGACAGCTCACGACCTCGATACCGGCCACTTGAGGCTTAAGGAAACTGATTTCAGTCGTTTCTATCAGGACCATCAGCTTAACTGGTTCCATGCTTATATCAGCGGCCGGCTCACCCCGATATACGGGTAAGTGTTGATCGGTCCCACGAGGTGTGGATGTTGCGTTCGATCAAACGGCGCCGGTGGTGTAAAGGCGTAGAGCATTCCCGCCCGGTCAGAGGGAGGTGCGGGTTCGAGTCCCGCCTGGCGCTAGAAGTTTTGATCGCAACAAAACATCGTTGTGACAGCTTACGACCTCGATGCCAGCCACTTGAGGCTTAAGGAAACTGATTTGAAGCAGTCATATGTGTTTTTATAGCAAATGCAATCTCTGGGCTTAACTCAGACTATGCAGAATTTTGAAACAAGTGTAAAAAAAAACACAAAGCAATCTACATAACACAAGGCAAGGGAACGAATACTATAATACGTTATTAGTTGATAATGACTACTGTACTTGCAAGATCACTACGGTATATAGAAAGATCCATCCTGTAAAGTCACTATATAGACCTTTTGAAAGCTGAACATCCGACAAGACACAACAGCATGATCTAGGCGGTTCCTGGAATACTTGAGCTCAACTGCAAATAAATTCTTGAGAAAACATTAAAACTACTCTATGGTTAATTCTTTAAAACGTAGACGACAGAATTCCCTTTTGCTTGTGGATGTATAAGGATCTCAGCCTAAGACAAATACCAATGGCTAAAGCGCATAAATACAGTCGTGGCAGGAATTACAAGGCGAACATTGTTGGAGTCCATTTCGGTCGGGTTGGATAGAATTTGACCCTTCAGTGCCGCTATACAGTCACTACAGTGTTCGACAGAGCGAAGAGTGACTCAGATCGGATTAGTCCGATCAACGTAGTGCATTATGCAGTCCAGTTTTAACCATCCAAAAAAGAAGCAACCACGACGGATATCGGCAATGTTACCGTCGGACTTAATCCCTTTGGATATCAACTTTATTTCTTTCCATTTACAGAATTTCTCTATCTAGTTTGGATCTATTGGGTTTATATCTCTTTAGTGATCAACTGTGGTGGATTTTATACCGATTGCAGGTTAGTTTATTTTGTTAGTTTGTTTATTCCCTCATAAAGCCTTCTCAGCCTGCTGATGAGACCCGGAGAAGGCTTTATATACCTTGAGTTTGCTCGTACAGGTTAGGGTCGAAACGAGCTTAACTACCTTAAGGTTTTGTCCTTTTCTATAGGTTAGACCAAAACAACGAAGCTCGCTTCGTCAGTTTCAATTACTTTAGAGTATTCGAGTTTCGTACAAGAGCTACGGGCGAGTTCTCCGTCGCTTGCTGTTGTTGTCCATATGAGGTGGTACTAGGATGAAGATAGCGAACGGTTGACTAAAGGTTACGCGCAATATGTGCTCCTGGTGCAGTCACGGACGCCCGGGTTAGCGCCTATACTGAATTCTGCTCGGTTTTACGGATGTACACACATGATGAAATGAAGGGATGAATACGTCGAGTTCAAAAGTGCATATGCGCTGGTGCATGGTGTACTTCAGGATGGCCGAGGCAGCCTCCTTGACACAGTAGGAGAAAAGCAATGAGGTGGCAAGCCTTATAACAGAATAGATATTCGATGCAATGAGTTTTGGGGTGGGTCTGATGACGTCCGAGACTGCACCAGAGGCACGTATTGCGCGTGAGGATTACGGTAGACCTTAGTCAACCGTCCGCTATCTCCATTGTTGTAGCTCCTCATATGGACCGAAACAGCAAGCTAGGAGAACGCGCCCGTCGCTCTTTCTACGAAGCTTGAATCCTCTGAACTGCAACTAACGAAGCGACCTCCGTAGTCCCGGCGCTGGGCACAGGGGGACGAGGGGGTAGAACGGCTCCAGGACCTAACTCCAACGCGACGTCGCGGCACGCATGGCTAGCCGCGGAGCACGAAACCTTCTCAGAACCTAAGAGCCCACAGAATGTGGTAGGCAACAGTCTGCAGTAGGACAATTGATTCGAGAATGGCTGATAGTGACCTTTTTCCGTAGTATAACCATAATCACTGGTAAAAATTGACCGAAGAAGTTGCAGATGGCAAATACTGACGCTAGAAACCATCCACATGACCAGAATTCCTGTATAAATTGTCGCTGATCGTCCTTTTGAAACCACATTCATGTACCATCTCCAAGAAACGATGAAATAAGGCAAAGGCATGTCCTTGTAGGAAGCGTTTCTAGCCGTCAGAAGCATCGGACCGCGACAACTCGTCCAATTTCGTCGCGCATTGTGCGCGACGCCAGGAGGGTTCGCGCGGCGTTGGAGTTATGTCTGCCCCCGGGGTAGAACGCTCGACACCCCATGGGAGATTGCTAGCGAACTATACCTTTGGGATCCTTGGGATCGTCAAAGTCTGTGATATTTTGAGTGGGCAACGCGTCAAGGTATGGATGGGAATCAAGTGCCCAGCGCCGTGCCTAGCAACTCTCGAATGCTGAACAAAGCACAGTCTGTAGAAAGAAATTACTAGCCGGACTGAAGCGCCGATGTGCCAGGATTTCACAACAAGGGCCGGATTCATCGAAGATTAAACCCGCGGATACGAATGTATAAGGGCCTGTTCATACTTCACGACGAGAGCGACGGGAGCGATTGATGGGCGGGGCAAATCAAATCACATCGATTTTTGCTAAGCGATCGCTTGAAAAAAATCGATACGTATGATTTGCATTTGCACGGCCGTCCACTCGTTCCCGAAGTATGAACAGGGGGCCTAGGTTATACTTCGGCGACGTTGTTGTCGACGACGTCGGCGACAGTGTTACGTGGGCTGCTACGCTCTGCGTACAACAGCGTCGCCGAAGTATAACATAGGCTTAACGGGAAGGATACACATAATAAATGACTCATCGTTGACGAATCCGGAACCAGGTACGCTTATTAGTTCCTAGTCCTCTGTATCAGCATGTTAGTGTCCAATAAGGAGTTTATGCTTCTGAGCTACCTTGAGTCAAGAGCTTCTTTATAACTTGGGAATTCTGTTCCTGAACATGTCTGTGAGTCTTGCTGCGACGTAGGGTGATGTTTATTTAAGAGTAACCAGAGAAGTACCGGACAGAGTAGTGGCGGGAACGAGAGTTCACCAGCCGTCTACAGCTCAACCGCAATCCCTTCCGCAGCCAGGGGTTGACCTTTACAACGCCACTGCAGCTGACATGGTCTTATCGTTCGGCGTGGCTATCAGCGCGTGTGCTGCCCCAGCATAATAAACCCCAATCTACTTACTGACTGGTAACCTCGTCGGGGCGCGGCCGAGCTCTCCACGCCCGACGACGCTCTCTCGCCTCCGACGACGGCTCCCCTGTCACCGCGTTGCCCAGCCCGCCTATAAATATTCACGCCCCCTTCTCGCCCTTAGTCGTATTCGTGCGCCGCCGTCGTCCTCGTCGTCTGTCCATCCGTTCGTTCGTCTACTTCACTAATAACCATGTCTGACAAATGCGGTACGTTCATCTACGCTGGTTTCATTACTGTCTCACAGGGTGGTAGAACAACTACTGGAGGCTATTAGCTGCTAGTTTGCGCCCTCTTCTGGTGACCCACCTTCGTTGCTTCATATTTCCAGAGGCTCTGTAGTAGAAAGCCTAATCACCTTCTCTAAGGATCTCCAAGTAGCTCTTCTGGATTTAGGAGGTCATGCTTTCTGAACATATAATTAAGTAATACTGGGCACGTGTAGCGAAGTTGGAGGAGCTGCCGGCTGCCGCCTGCACTCGATACCAGCAGGTTCATGGTTCGGATTTCCTGCCTAGACCAACCAAGCCTTTCTTCCATCTCGGGTCGCTGAATTGGTACCAGACTTGTCTGGGAAGGATTAGGCTTGTTCGTCGGCTGGCCACCGCAAGTCATTGTATGGCCAAATACGCATTCAAATCGCCTCCACGACATCGCGTAGAAGTAGAATGCATGGCGCATCCCAATATGGATTGAGTAACGCCGTCCTTTATCCTTTATACAGTAATACTGCACTCTACTATCGCTTCCTGAAAGCTTCTGCGCACTATTCTAAAATCGGTCTTAACAAAGAAACCATTTTTGGCAGTATAAAGATTTAGTGATTGATTGGATAAGCTAGTAATCTGCTGTTGACTATCTGCAATAGGTAGCGCAGTTGGATGAGACGTTGTCTGTCGCGTGCACCCGCATCCACCATGCACTTAGTTCAGATTTCTCACCCATGCCAATTAAGTCTTGCTCCCTTTCCAGCTCGGTGGGTAGTGCTGCCAGACTTGTCTGCGAAAGAGGAAACATCGATTTTGTATATTCAAGCTGAAGTTGTGACAAAAAATTAGAAGTAGAATGCTTGACGCGTTCGATAGACGTTAATTAACTCCGTCCTTTACCCCTTGTCGTTTAGTAAAATCGCGCTTCTTGAACAGATATATATATTTAGTAACTAATTTTCTTTCCCCTTCTCAAACAGCTTCTCCGAGAACTTTTCCCGGTCCGAGTGTGGAGCTGAAAACCTTGTTCAAGCAACGGTAATGACGTCATCTTTGCCATATCTCTCACCCACATTTTTGCCGATTTGGTAGGGCTTAGTCTCCTCTTTCAACAATCTCTTGAGCCAATTATTTTTACCATGAGTAATGCTTTTCCGAACACATGTAGCACTGTCGGAAGAGACACTGGCTTTCATGTGCACCACGAATTGATTCAAGGTTCGAGTCCGATAGAAGCCAATCTAGACTTTTATCGTCCGAGAGAAAACAGATGGTGAGACTAAAATCCTTCGTTTTGTAATGAGCTACGTTACTCAGTCCTCATCTGTTTTACCTCGGTCTGTAACAAGAAGATGAAAGATAAAGGACGACATTAATCAATTTCTTAGCAGAATGCGCCACGTATTCTACTCCACATGGTGACAAGGGCATATAGAGTTGCATCTTGGAATCTCGAATCTCGAATCAATCAGATTTTCGATTCAGCCGATGTATTCAGTCCGTGCGAAATCGAGTTGAGCGTCGACTGTACAAATTGCCTCTTAGCATGATTTTTCATAGATATCTATGTCGAACATGACCTATTCATTATAACTTTGTTTTCAAGATTACCGCTTGCGACATGGATAAGGATAAAAATAAAGAACGGTGCTATTTTGTATGTTTAGGTATGCGCCACGCACTCTACTTCTACGGTAAATCGTGGAGAAAATTCGATTCCTATTTGACCTACACTATGACCTGTATTGGTCGCCAGATGAGCAAGTCAGTGTTTTGTGATTCTCAGACAAGTGTTCTGCGAATTCACCGATCTCGGAGAGAAGAAAGGCTTGACTAGCTTTGATGGGACTCGAATCGAGGGGTCGGATTCATCAACGACTAACAGCAATTTAACGGAGAAACTTACAGCCGAAATCCCTGGTAGCGCGGCTTGTAAAGCGATATGGTGAGCGATAAGCCGCTTTATCTGAGGTTTCCGCTGTGAATTCTCTGTTAAAGTTACGTAAGTCGTTGATGAATTCGGCCCCAGAACGTCGATTCGGGTTGTATGCGAATGGAACAGCCGGTTCCCCCTCCTTCTTCTACGCGCTCATAACACCCGTATAGAAGAGCTGAAATGCAGACCACATGCATATGATATACACTGTGAAAACACGCGAAAGTGAACTGCATGACGCATCCTGAAAGGACCAGAATTATGAGGTAGAGATTTTTGTTCACTAATTCAAGCACTATTCGTGAGAATTCGTTAATACTGTAGGCCCTTATAACAGTACTTTTTAAAAGATGTATCTCTTTAGTTATTGTTGTAGTACCCCCTAAGGAGTGCGCCACACATTCTACTTCCTCGTGATGGTGTAGAGGTACAGTTAAGGGAGTACCTCGTCTATAAAATGAACGGCGGTGCTCAGCAGATAAACTGACCAATGCCTTTTCTTAAAAGACGAGTTTGATACCTTTGGCCCAGTCAAAAGGGTGAGAATTCCATCACCCGACTGCGGAAAAGAGCCTAAACCGGGCGCTGGAGCAGCGCCAATGTCCTTTCTCCATTAGGCTATATGAGTGGTCTACTCGTGCTAATAGTACTAATCACCTACCCAGCTTTAAAGGACTCTAATTCTAAAGCTCTAGGGGCTCGTGTAGCACCGTCGGAGGAGGTGCAGACTGTTGCCTTCACCTGGTACCAGGTTCCTGGTTCGGATCTTCCGCCTAGGCCACCACGCCTTCCATCCCTCCGGGGTCGGCGAATTGGTAGCAGACTTGTCTGGAAAGGGTAAAGCGCTGACTTGTTCATCGGCTGGCCACCGCAACTCATTGTATGGCCAAATACGCATTCAAATCGCCTCCACGACATCCCGTAGTAGTAGAAGGCGTGGCGCGTCCCAAAAGAGATTGAGTGACGCCGTCCTTTATCCTTTTATCCTTTATGTAAATAGAACCTTAAGAACGGTTAGGATAACACTTGAATAATTGAGAGTAGTAGAGAGCAGAGGTGAAGAGTACCTGATTCAGGGATCTTTTCGAGTCTCGCAGCGCTGATCTCTACGCCTTGGGCCTCGACACTATTCAATTTTAGTTATATGTAGTAAGCTGGCATTTCAGTGAAAACCTGTACAATCCTAGAACTGAAGAAAATGTAGGTCTATCCTAGTCGGAAGGGGCAACCCTAAAGTGCCATCCCACAATCACACAACCATATCCAACGAATTTAAATGAAAGCGTTCGCAACATGGGACAGCAGCTGAGCTGTCGTAGAGCCTGGAGACGCAAAACAGTGTATAGGATAGATCCGATTAGGATAGATCCGAAAGTGCTATATAGCCCGAAATAAGAAGCAATTTCTCCGGCCTTACTTTGGGAGGAAGGGCTACTGTCACCGCGTTGAGGCTGTCAACCTCTGAGCAGGGTTCGAAGTTAGATTGAGGACGATGTTCGCCGAATCGGTTTTTGTGAGGGCGGCAATTTGCATTGTCCCTATTCCGTGCTGCGTGCTGTGGTCGATTATTCGGGCTGGATTCAGGACAAGGGCACATGCCATGGCCATGACAGAGCAGGGATGAGGACGTAGGAATATCTGCCAAGCCACACTAATCCGTCGGCGTCGTTGTCGAGAAATAGGCGTCTTCGATTTTCTCATGCGATGCATCCATTAATGAGAGGAGAAGCAGTCATACGAGCCCAGTTATGAAGGCGCGAAGCTGGACGAGTTTTTGTGGACGTGCTTGGGAAAATTGAGCACGACGTAGAGGACGAGCGAGAGTGAAATCCCACTTGAAGAATGAAAAGGTCAATCAATCGCTTCATGGGATGCACCAGGCATTCTACTTCTGCTGGATGTTATAGAAACGGTATTTTGTGGTAGCGCAGCCGGACTAGGCGCCGGCAGTGGCGTCTACCCGACTCCAGGTTCCCTTGGTACATATTCCCTGCCTATTCCAACAAAGGCTTCCATCTCTGGTGCCAGAATTGACTGACATGTCTATTTGCGGGCCTGCGCAAGTCCCAGTATAGGCAAAATACGCATTCGAATTGCCCCCACGACATCCTACAGAAGTAGAACGCGTGGCGCAGCCCAAATAGGATCTCATTAACATCGTCTTTTGTCCCTTTATCCGTTTGCTTAGAATCGGGCTCCTAATACGACATCTATGAAGCTTATGGGGACGTATGTGTATTACATACATCTCTCTCCCTCTCTTTCAGCGTGATATTCTACGATAGCGTCGAGTATTTTTTTAATGAAAAATTACTCAATTTTGAGCGAGATGTACATAGCATCCGCTTAGCTGGTTGTAGTTTGTCGGAAGAAAGTTAGCTTAGCAACGGTAAAGCAACAAATAAACGGAGATGCATTAAACTCTGGCAATAAGAAGAGATTCCTACACGTTCCTGAGCCAGATATAAGCAGAGAGGAAAACAACTTCTTTGAAACACCATGAAAACGGGAATGGAATATTGGGGAAGCGGAAACCCCTAATTCCGCAGTGACGAGAACAGTCACCAAAATCTTGTTGTAACCCTCGATCTTGCACAATAATATTGGGAAGCACACGGGGACGTGGGATGGCGGGGGAGCTGTTTCTTTCTGTGGGACCTTCGTTTACTATTCGTTTATGGCGCTCAGTCGTAGTTTCGATTATTTTTTGGATTCTTAATTAAATTTAAACGAGGGCGTTTCGAAAATGTTCTCACAAGTACTTGTCAGTGCTTGAATGTTCGCAAAATTAAAGGGTAATGGGACAGCGGTCAACGTTAGTCCATCCCACCAGAACTTTTCCTCTGGTGGACTTTGTGGAATGCGCCATGTACTCTACTTCTACACGATCTCGTGGAGGCAATTTGAATGCACATTCGACCCTAACAATTGTCTGCATGGGCCAGCCGATGGAGAAGTCAGTGCCTAATTCTTCCAGAAGAAATTTGGTTTTTAGGAAGCATAAGACTTGGTTGTCCTAGGTGGGGCGCGAACCACGAATCCCATTTGGGGTGCTTGCAACAGCCAACACCTCCTCTGACTGCGCTACCACGCCTCCACAACAAAGCTGCGCTACAGTGGGTACTAATCCGGGCAGTCTCTACTATTCTTACTTTCGACCTGTTGAGTGCATCTTCTATACCGGATTCATCAACGCCTTACAGCAACTTAACAGAGAAAATACAACTGAAATCCCTGATAGCGCAACTTATCAAGCGCGGCTTATATGGTGAGCGATAAGGGCCTGTTCATACTTCGCGACAAGAGCGACAAGAGCGACAAAAGCGACAAGAGCGACAAGAGCGACTGGGGCGACGGATGTAGTGCGGTGTACATAAATAATTGCGTACACCACACTACATCTGTCGCCCCAGTCGCTCCAGTCGCTCATGTCGCTCTTGTCGCTCTTGTCGCGAAGTATGAACAGACCCTAAGCTGCGTTATCTGCGTTTTCCGCTGTGAATTCTCTGTTAAAGTTATGTAAGTCGTTGACGAATCTGACCCCAGGTTGCATCTTATCATGATGAAGTTTTACCGACACCTTTGCAAAAAACCAATTTTTTTTCGATTGTTTAAAGATTTGCTTCACTTGTGTAGTATTCGACAAGTTCTACTTTCGATCTCCAAAAATTTTCTTGTAATACGCTTTTGGGATTATGTGCAACAATTACCTAAACCGCGATTGAGTATTTATCCGGGCATTCTCTATTAATCGTACTCCGACTCTATTAGGCTTCTTCTTCTTCTTCTCCTGAGCGTTTAGTCCCACGCAGTCGCAGGGTCCGCTGTTCTTGTGATCTGCCGCCACCTCATCCTATCAAGGGCGTCATCTGCCGTGGCGCCGACTTCGGCGAGATCTCTCTTGATGACGTCCTTCCATCTTTTCCTTGGGGCTCCTCTCGGACGCTTTCCGGGTGCCTCGTAATCTAGGGCCAACCTTGTGGGGTGATCCTCTGGTCTTCTGAGGACGTGTCCATACCACCTCAGGCGCTGCTCTCTCATCTTCAGCTGGATCGGGGCAGTCTTCATCACTGCCCTAACATCCTCGTTTCGCACCCTGTCCCGACGGGTCCATCCACATGCCCACCTCAGCATCCTCATCTCCGCCGCGTGCAGTTGCCGCTCCTGCGCCTTACCCAGGGCCCAGCACTCACTGCCGTAGAGGAGGGCAGGTCTTACAACTGTTTTATAGAGCTTGCCTTTGAGCGTCCTGGAGCATCTACGGTCGCAGAGGATCCCTGTGGACTCCCTCCACTTGAGCCAGGCTGCGTTTATCCGTCCCCTGACCGCCTGGTCCACACTTCCTTCCTCGGATAGGTCACTTCCGAGGTAGACTCCGACTCTATTAGGCGTACTCCGAATTTTTTGACGATCGTGATGTAGTCAATTACCTCCTAATACCACAGAATTTCATATACTGTTTACAGAAAAGAAAGGTCTTCTGGATTTGTTGGGAATTCTGCTAGGATTAGGTTCAGTCATCACCTTACCTGGGTAACGTTAGCACGGATAAGACCTATGAGTCATTTCTCAGAGCTCGTTGTCCGCGCTGTGTCAGAATACTCGACACGTGTCCGCTTCTTTTATGGACAAAGGATAAAAGACGGCGTTACTCAATTCCTTTTGGGATGCGCCAGGGCATTCTACTTCTACGGGATATCGTGGAGGCGATATGAATGCGTATTTGGCCATAGAATGACTTGCGGAGGCCAGCCGATGAACAAGTCAGCGCTTCATCCTTCCCAGACAAGTCTGGTACCAATTAACCGACCCCGGAGGGATGGAAGGCTTGGTTGGCCCGGACGGGAAATTCGAACCAGAAACCTGGTATCGGGTGCACGCGACAGTCGGCGCCTCCTCCGACTGCGCTACACGCGCCCCACAATGTCCACATGTCTTCTTTTACGATTGCTGGAGGAATAACGTGACTCTTCAATTTTAAGACTCCTGGCCTTAGAACTCTAGCTCTCGTTCACCGTCTACGCGCACTTTCACGAACCTAAGGCTGTAGTTTAAAATCAACGTCTCATTCTTTAACTGATCTTTTCTTGCGTCTCCCAGCTTTTTTGAAAAACTTTTGTTGCGGCGACGTTTTCAACCCCTTCGCTTTTATTGGGATCTGAAAGATTATTATCATTTGTCGAATATGTGAGAGTTACGGAGTCAAAAGACATTGTTTCCACCTTGACCGTCAAATATAGTCCCAAGAGAACTTTCTTATCCGTAGCTATCTTCATTCATGAACTCCGAATCATCATTTAGATAGCACGTACACTAACAATCAAGAGAGCAGTGGGACACACGGATCAAGTGCACCGCGCGATCTCACTAACGAACCTAGATAAGGCTTTCGCATTGCTGCTCTTTGAAATCCGGTGCAGAACTGAGTAGAGCGGGTGATAGCACAGTCGGAAGATGCTTCGGTTGTTGTGCGTCCTCAATCAAAGTTCTTGGTTCAGGTCCCACCTGGGCCGACCAAGCCTTCCAGTAACCACGGTCGGTAAATTGATTCCAAACTTGCCTAGGAAGGGCGAAACTTTGGGTTGTCCATCGGCTGTCCATAGCATGTCATTGTTGAAGTCACCTGTGCCTTGCAGAAGTCGCCACGAAATCCCCTAGAAGTAGAATGCCTGGCGTATCCTTCACAAGGGGATGATTGATGTCCGTTCTGGGAATGCTATACTTAGTATTGAAGGTTTATGTAGCTAGTAAAGCAGTGATTACACAAACTGACACTGCTTCTTCCCAGATTCAATAGTAATTGCAGTCAAATTCGGTACATAGGGGGTTTATGTCCGTGGGAAGTACAAGCCAATCAGAACACTAACTGCACCGGCTATCTACTGGGTTAACGTAACGCGGACTCTTTTTCAAATCAACGTCAGCTTTGGCTCTGCTTTGGCTCTCTACCGGATCTCCTGGATGTGACCCAATCAATGACCTGATGAGACTAACCCTCATGAACCTTCAATTTTTGCAAAATTGCACTGCGTCGCGATGCTCTCCTGACCCCATTCCGCAAAAATGGACAGAAGATCTAGGAGAACGGAGTCTGCTCGCGCTGTCTGAACGGTCGCGCGCTCGTTCCGCACTAACAAGCCGCGATTTTCCCCGTCATCAGAACTGAAACCAGAGAGCACTCGCTGGAGATGATTATGGCAGATTGAGCGAATTTCGCGCATGCTCGTTCCGTTTTCGTTTCAGAGAAGTGCGGTTGCTCGGCCGATTGCAAGTGCTGCGAGGGCGGCAACTGTGCCAAGGACTGCGAGTGCTGCGCCAAGGGCTGCAAGTGCGGCGATTCGTGCAAGTGTGGTCCGTCGTGCTGCGGCGGTGAAGGCGGCAAGAAGTGCTGCGAAGAGGGCAAGTGTGGCGAAGAAGGAAAGGAGTGCTGCAAGGACAAACCCTGCTGCAAGGACAAGCCCTGCAGCAAGTGTGAGTCCATACTTTCGTATTTATTACAGAGCTTGGACGTTGAGGGCTGAAGGAAAAAGGTCTCGTCAATCAGCTATTTGGGATGCGATATGACTTTATACAGTAGTTTATATCTAGTTGATTATTCAGTTGTTGAGCCCCTGCCAGCAATGTCTTCATGCATCCCTGATGTGTGCCAAAGTTGACCACTGTGTTATTCTCGCCCGATAGACTCGAAAAGCGTCAAACCTGGACAGGAGTCGTTCAGGACATTCCCGAAGCAGTCCAGTCTGACTAACGCGTTGGCAAACGTCCTGGGGTCCTTTGACAACCTGAAGAATCCAGTCGACTACATCCAGTTCTAGTGGACGGGTTGAAGGCAGCATTTAAACCTATTGAATTCCGAGGCTTGTCAAGCCGTCACGAGGATGGCCACTTATAGTTGGACCTAATGGAATCATGGATTGAAAAGTTTGTGTCCTTCAAACAAGGAGGTTCCACTAGATCCTCAGCCACGATACAGAAAATAACAGTGAAGTTGTTTGCTTCCGTTCAAGCAGTTCCATGCCCATTGGGGGAGTAGGAGATACGGGAAATATTGACTTGAAACTGAAAGAAGTGTAAGAATGAGAAACAGGACATGTGCAGAAGAATAACGTAAATAAAGAGTACGTAAAAAATGGCAGTGGCGCCTCTTTTTAACCAGCAGTGCGTTAGAGACTTATCCACGCAGATCCCTGACCGTATGTAACCTTGAGACGGAGAAAAGTGAGAGACCAGATGGAAGTGGATTAACTGCACTACTAGTGGCAAAAAAAATGATAAATATATCAGGTTGGCAATCAATACCACAACCAAATAAAGGTAAGGCAAAAATCCTACATCCGTTTCGTTCGTACCCTCATAAGGATGTAAGAAAACAGAAGTAAAAGAAAATAAGAGCTCCTTCGGAACTCCTCAATAAGGAGGGAAGCTCTTAAGATTGTATTAACGTTCCAACATACCTGTCTATTGTCCGAACATCCTTCCCGGCTCGTGTGACTTCTGTCCTCAAACTTGGGTAATTAAACCTCACTCGTAGTCACTTCTTCTAGCAGAGATTATTAGATTATTTGCGCATAAATTCTCTGGCTCTTTCCACTATTTGAAACCAATTAGTCTGGGCTCCTCGAAGCTACTTTTCTTGTCCTATCATTCTGATTCAGTGGGCAGTTTTTCAGTCTGAAATGAAAAGACACGGAGTTATCATTCGCAAACGCCTTCTTTGTGAGCAATAGCTCGGCCACTCTTCAACTGAACCCCGACAGAATATATGTGCGGCTGTAGGAGATGAAGCTGTCCAACGATCGACAGTGTTCAAAAGTTCAAGAGGTTCCGTGAGGGCAACGTTGAAATCGAAGACAAGCCACGCACCGGACGACGGATCGCCCTTGATCGTCGAGCTGCAATTAGCGCGATCGAAGGAAATCCGAGCTTGGCAACTCGTATGTTGGCGATCGACTTTAGGCCCTCACATACCTCTATCGAGAAGGTTCTGCGCAGCGTTGGCTTTTCTGTAAAGCTCGGTAAGTGGGTGCCTCACTTGACCCTATGCTGAGGAAGAAGCGTGTGGATGCCGCGAAAGAACTGTTGGATCATCAGAAGCAGGAACCATTTCTCCACCGACTGGTAGCATGTGATGAAAAGTGGATTCCACTGGATAATCGTCAGAGTTCTAACCTGTGACTCAAAGAAAAACAGAAGCAGCTTTAACGCCTAAGCCTGACCCCCACCAGAAGAAGGTGATGCTCTCCGTTTTGTGGTGTCTGGAAGACGTTATCTTCTGGGAACTCGTCGAGAGCGGTTCCAGCATTGATGCCAAGATCTACTCTTCTCTTCTCAACTTGACCGCGTGCAGGCTAAACTCCGCCAGAATCGGTTCCGACAGCTCTTCTGTAGTGACATTATCCTTTATTTGTTTATGTGTTTATTTGAAACCAATCCAATCAGAGCATAATAAAACATAGGGGAACAGAGTCAACAGTAACAGAGATTGGACATAATGAACTGAAAAATTAGTGAAGGAGCTCAAATTGCTGAAAGTGGAAGAGGCTAGCAGGCGTGGACCAGCAACAAAAGAGATGGTGGGTAGAAGGACAACGCCAGACCACACGTCGCGAACCGGACTCTTCTTAAAATCGAAGACCTTGGCTGGGAGCGTCTAACTCATCCACCTTACAGCACAGGCTGTGCGCCGAGTGACTACCACCTTTTTCGTTCGCTGCAGCACTCCTTGGCTGGAAGACGATTAACCGCTGTGGAACAGGTCAAAATGCACCTCCAAGCACCTTTTTCGCCTCAAAAGCACAAGAATCCTACAGCCGTGGGATAGACCAGCTACCTGGTAAATCGGAAGCGGTTCTGCGTTTCAGGGGACCTTACTTCGATTAAAGATTGCTATTAGTTATTTGTGCATAAACGCTTTTGTTGAAGATGGTTGAGTACACGAATTTAGTTGCCAACCTAATAGGTTGGGCTACTCTAATGATCTGTTGACGTGAAACAGCTCCTGTAGCCGCCGAACCCGATCACTTTGACCGTGAGTTGGACGAGTAGTGTGCGTACACGTTCTCAATGGGATAAAGGGGGAGAAAACTTGTCGCTTATGGTCGGCAACAGTCAGCTGCATCTCCTATCCCTATTTGAGTTAATTGTCCTTTTGCTCGAGCGGGCACCAGCGACGTGCCTATGCGGTTCTGTCGTGTGCCAATGTGGACCAGTGAGGCATCCTAACTCGAAGGACTCGAGGAGCATCAAACCTTTGGTTCAGAGCTGGTCTGAGTGACGCTGTCGTCTAGAAAGTGGCAAACGCATTACGTGATCAGCCCGGCTAATCTTCGAAGAGCTGTTGCATGCTGCAGCGTCATGACCAGGACTGTAAGGATCAGATGTGACGGAGTTTGCCACTTGAAAGCGTTAAGTGTGCAACAGGTTCGACCACAAGGATTCTGCAGCCGTGGGATCGACCAGCTACCTTATTAACGGGAAGCGGTTCTGCGTTCCGTTCCGGGTTCGACTCCGCACCTAAGTCATTCAAGGTTAAATACTCTGGAGTTGCTTCGGACCTTCACAGCGGAATGATATCCCTATTTGACTAGCACTATGGCTTATTCCCGCTTATTCTAGGCGCATGTATCGCAGTCGGAGGAGGCGCCGACTGTCGCGTGCACCCGACAACAAGTTCGTGATTCGGATTTCCCGCCCAGGCCAACCAAGCCTTCCATCCCTCCGGGGTGGGTGAATTGGTATCAGACTTGTCTGGGAAGGGTAAAGCGTTGACTTGTCCATCAGCTGGCCACCGCAAGTACGGTCAAATACGCGTTCAAATCGCCTCCACGATTTCCCGTAGAAGTAGAATGCGTGGCGCATCCCAAAAGAGATTGAGTAACGCCGTCCTTTATCCTTTATTCTCTATCCTTATGGCTTATTCCGAATTTCTCACTCTTCAAATTGAAGCGCATCTCATCCATGTAGAATGCATGGCATGGAGCATTGCAACACTGACGTTCGTTCATTGTTCTCGAAGGCTCATGCTCAGATGCAATCTGGTCTAGTGATGAGACCGACTAAACCCTTCATCAGACTAGGCCCACTGCCATTCCGTTCGAGACCGGTTCGGTAGGGCAAAAACGCTCTTCGGGTGAACATTCTGTGGGCGCCATGAGTCATTCCGTGAGGTGCTTATCGAAACACCTCTACGATTCTGAATAACTGCCACATACCAGTCCTCAATGGACGGGAACGTCATTGAATTTTAAAGGCATTTCTTGCTACATGAGTTCGAAGGGAAAATCCCGAATTTCTTGCGGCCCTACATTTTCTCCCATCCCCCTCATTGGATTAATTTCTTTAGGCAGCTAATCATTCACAATCCATTGCTTTACCTTGGAGTACCATCCCTTAAGCGATAATTGATAAATGCATTCTAATTCTACGGAATATCATGGAGTCAATTTGGAAGCGTATTTGGCGTCTCTATAAGATGTTTTTTGCGACTAAAACTCCTGCTTCAGGCAGGATTCGAGCCCTCAGTTTGATCTCATGTAGCAACAGCGGTACCCTAGGATGTGGCATGTATTAGCGATCCGGTGATATTAGGCGTCTGTCGTCCCGTTGATCATCGACTTGCTCGGGTGGGCGCCAGCAGCGTCTCCATTCGTCCCTGTCGCGTGCCAAAGTGGTCCAATGGATCCTCATCGCTCGAGGGACACGAAGAGCGTCATATCGGTCGTTCAGGGCTCTAACGAAGAAGTCCGACCAACGCTTTGGTGGGCGTCCTGGTGTTCTCTTGGTCCCGCGGAATCCAGTCGGTGACGGCCCTCGTCCAGCGGGTGTCTGCGAAGCGCATTACGTGGCCGGTCCACCTAATTTTCGACAACTTGGCCCACGCGAAGCGTCTCTGATCTTAGAACGTCGACGAAGCTCGGAACTCCGGAAGCCTTTTCTCACTTGCGTAAGTCGTGTCACTTCGAGCATCGTCCTCTCGATTCCACGCTGCGCGACGGTGATCGCGTGTTCATCCTGCTTTCGTATAGCCCAGGTCTCTGAGGCGTATATTAGGGCACGAGTCGGACGTTCTTCGTCTTCTTCACGACTTCTTCGACGCTCTTGAAAGCTGCCCAAGCCGCTCGTTTCCTTCTGCTCAGCTCTTGTGCTAGGTCGTTGGCCATATTGAGTTCGCGACCCAGATACACGTAGCTGGAGCATTCGGAGATGTTCGCTCCGTCGAGCGAGAATGGGGCATCAGAAACCCATCCGTTCCTCATGAACATCGTCTTCGTAAGATTCAGCTGCAGTCCCACATACACGATCGAAGTCGGCCAGCATTCGCTCCGCCTGGCTGATGCTCGGTGTTATGAGCACGATGTCGTCAGCGAAGCGAAGATGATGTAGTTGCCGGCCGTCGACCTTCACTCCCATGTCTTCCCATTCTAGTTCGCGCATGACGTTTTCGAGGGTGGCGCTGAAGAGGTTCGGGGATATGGTATCCCCCTGCCGAACCCCTCTCTTCACGTCGATGACGACGTCGTTGCAGAATGGTGAGATCATGGTCGTGAATCCACTGTACAGCTCTCGCAAAGGCTCTGATGTACTGAGAAGGAAGGCACTAAGTGAGCAGAGCTTCAGTCTCGACAGAGTCTCGACAGAGTCGAATGCCTTCTTCTGGTGGTAGTCTGCAAATCTCAAAGGGTGGAGTACACAGTTGGCCTGGGCCGTTCCCGAACCAAGAACTTTGGTTCGCGGCACACACGAGAACCGATGCCTGTTTGGACTACGCTACCACGCGCCCTTCCTTGCTGTTACGCTTTCGGAAAGCAAAGGTGATGCCTGTAAGAATTTGTTACGGTACAGGTCATGTATGCCTCGTTTTTTCGACGCCATTAGCAACATGGAGGAAGAGGAACTGATCTCGTCTACCCCCGCAACATGACCACGCCCTTGCTCTCATATGTATGGCGAAACTCCCCAGACTGGTTCCTGGGTACTTTTGTAATATGGCACGGGTCTTCCTTCCACCACTGGTTGGTTACAGTAGTCCAGAGGCATGCTGAAAGGTCATACACCAGCAACCTTAAATGATTTTTGCTTTTAAACCACGGAATGCGCCATGCACTCTTAGTGCATTTGTGTGAAGCCGAATAGGCACAGTTTATACGAATTGTGTAACTGAGAGAAGAACTGACATTGCTGACCTCTTCCGAGCTATATTGTGGGAGCGCCAGCCAAAACCTAGCTGCCTACAGTAATGGAAACTCTCATGTCTCGTTCTTGTTCGACTCGCTTGCAACTTCATTTTGTTTTTTACAGAAACGCTTCCACCGCTAGTTCCGCTGCTGTACCCGTATCAATGCTCTTCGCCTTCTAGCCGGTCGTCGTCGTACTCCGCCGTCTGCTGCGTATTTATATTTGCGTATCAATTCTACATATTTGGCACGTCGTGAATGTATATGTATGGCGTGTTTTGCAATGTGTGCGTGTGCGTTTTCTTTGCATAAACAATGATCGAATAAACAATTTCTACTACTTGAGTCAAGCATTACTTGTGGAGCTATTCTGTGAGCAACATCATCTTCACCATGCAATGACATCTTACTCTATATAACTCGCTTAATCCGTGGGTCACGTTGTCAGTCACGGTGATGGTTTCTAAAGCCAAGGGATGTCTTCGACAGAACGATGTATGCCAGCTGCGGTTTCTTTGAGCTTAACCATGTGAGATTGCTAGCGAACTATATCCTTGGCGACGGATCATCTAAGTTTACGATATTTTGAGCGGGCATCGCGTCAAGGTATGGATGAAAGTCTGCCAGGCACCGGGAATCAGAAGTCTTGCAGCAGACGTCATCCAAGGTGCGTCGGGATTGAAAACACCTGATGAAGGCGTACAACGTGCGTAGGGATGCAGAAGACATGCCGAAGACGTCGTCCAAGATGCGTAGGGATTCAGAGGAAGCAGGACCAGTTAAGGGGATCAAGGAAGGGAAAACCGGTAGGGGAACCTGTAAGGGGGTTCAGTGAACTGGGACCAGCGAAGAGGGACCAGTAAAGGGGAACCAGTAAAGGAGGTGGGGGGGGGGGGGGGGGGGGGGGGGGAGGGAGATGTTGTGCAGTAACTGAAGGGCCAGTATTTTGTCTCAATATCGATCAGCGTGTGTCGGGCTTCTGAAGACGTGCTACAGACGTCGTGCCACGTGTGTCGGGGGTGCAGAAGACGTTGCACAGACGTCGTGGTAACGTAGTGGCACTTTGCGCCGGGGACTCTGAATACGACGCAGAGACGTCCTATAACGTGCTCCGAGATCCAGAAGATGTGCTACAGATCAGGATTGATCTTTTTGTTTCTGCACATTAAGTACTTAGGATTAGGACTCTTCACGATCTGTTTCTTGCCACGTAGAACGGGTACTTTGGAGAACCACGCAGCGTACATGAGGCAAATGGTGAACAGAGGGGCATTTCTGAAAATTTTGCCCTACCAAATCACGGTCGTACTATTCTATATAGTAAAACCTGTTTTTCTCTGTAATTACAATGAGCAAGCCTAAAGAAGAAAAGAATACTTGCAAAGTGTTCTATTCTCGGGGCTTGGGGACGAAGGTCCCAACAAGACGTTTGGCGGCCATTAGGCCGCCGGATGGTCTGGCAGATAAGATAAAGTAGCAGCAGAGGGCAGGACATGAGGTCTGCGTGATGGCATCCAAATTTTCTTCACTGCATACTGTAGCCGAGTGAGGAAATGATAAAAGGATGGAGATCAGTATTAACCAGACCCTTCAAGTGAAGCACCATAACGTTCTACTTTTTTTGGAAAATTTATTACTTTTATTTATTGTAATGTAAATGTAAACCATAAGAAAGGTAGAAATTCAAAGAAGTAAGGAAAGGTAGAAAATGTTAAAATTGTAAAAGGCATGCTTCTGCTTTATATAACAATAAGGATAAAGGATAAAGGACGGCGTTTTTCAATCCTTTCTGGGATGCACCACGCATTCTACTTCTACGGGATGTCGTGGAGACGTTTGGATGCGTATTTGGTCACATAATGACCCGACGGTGGGCCAGACGATGTCCAAGTCAGTGCTATATCCTCCCAGACAAGTCTGGCACAATATTCACCGACCCCAAACTAGGTTGGGCCTAGGCGGGAAATAGGAACCCCCTAGGAAAACCTGATATTGGGTAGAACGAACGCAACAGCACGCACCTTCTCCGGCTGCGCTACAAGCTCCCCTTGCAACACTATAATTAAAAATCAAAGTAATATACAATAAACTGAATAAAGATCAAATATAGGCATGAAGAAACTCGAAAGAATTTTGATCGCAAAATACGTAGCGTATACAGTTATGGCCGTAGCCTTTTTCAAAAATGCCGAAAAAAAAAATAACCGCATTTCTTCCTCGGCTTTTTCGACGTTTTCAAAATAACTCCCTTCAGAGTTAACTACTTGAGGAGACAAGCACATTTTTTGTCTTCAGCCTCTGCTGCTACTTTATCTTATCTGCCA
>OX377203.1:98529948-98654948 GCA_947396885.1 Heligmosomoides polygyrus polygyrus | reverse complement strand
GTGATCAGCACCCCAAATAACCCCCTAGACGATGTTTCAGCGCAATTTTTTTCGACCGATGTCGTGTCGGTGGAGTCGGAACTTTTATGTAGTGCCTTTACTTTTTATTTATTATGTTCATTAAGTTTTGTTGATTTTTGATTTCATTTTTACTTTTTATTTTTGCTTTGCTTTGAATTTTTGACTTGCTTCACGTCATGAATAAAACATTTTACTTGAAACACGTTTCCGTCTTCAAATAGACGTAAATGCAAGTCGCCATCAGCCGATCGCTCAAAAATGTGCTAGAAATGGAATTATAGGTCCTCGTCGAAGATAAGTTACAAAATGCAAAAAGGCCGTCAGGGACGGGAATCGAACCAAGGACCTCAACCTGTGAAGCGAGCACCCTACCACTACGCCGCCGCCGCTGCTGACGGCGCTGATAGCCGAACCGTTGATTATCGCGCAATACTGCGCCCATTGAGCGCGCCTAACACATGGAAGACACGGCGGCTTCCGCCGGCCATAACTCGCTTAGGAGATCCATTTAGCAAATTTGGTCTACATATCTGTGATCAGCGTCTCGAGCTCTTTCACGTGATATAGGTCTCATCCCGAAGTTCCATGGGAAGCTGACGGCATTCCCTGGTTAGTATCAAACGACACTATGGTACCCATGCAAACTCAGAGATTCGGTATCGTGTCGTGAGATGCTGAACGTAACTGTTACCTTAGCGCTGCCCCTCCCAATTAGGATGGATCTAGGACATTCAATAAGACCAGTTAAGTGTTATGAGTGGCGAAATCTCTGGCATTTTACTCTTCAGCTGGTTTCATTGTGTTTAAAATACGTTCTCCCTTTTATAGAAAGATTTCGCATACACTTCGATTTGGTAATATTTAAAAATTAATCTTAGTAATGATTCGAATACAAGGATTTTTTATTGTTGTTTGTTGCTGGAAAAGACTCTCATGCTACTTTGTGCGATTCCTAAATTCGTTAACGGCAGCTCAGATATTGCTATCACTATGAATATATATTCATGAAAAATCAAATGAAGTAATGAGTTCTGAGTCATTTCCGTTTCCGTGTTTCGTATTCCGGTTTCCGCCCATTTTTGAGCTCTTCGTTCCGCATTCTGTGTTCCGCTTTTCTCACCAGGGAAGGGTCTCAGGCGTAGGTTCTGATCGGGGGAAATGGATTGTACTGCGAAAACCTCCAGCCTTCATGTAGTAGAAAAGCATGTTTCGTTTTTGCTGAGACCTTGAACCCAAAGAGCTACGGGCCCTCGAAGGCGGGGTACAGTAGCGCACTGTCAGCACGTGCCCGCGCGATATTGGATGGGACGCGTCGAAAGGTCTAGTGGCAGGCGATTCGGTGGCAAAGCAGGGTACGGGGCTGCTTCAAAGATGCTGGGCCAGATGTTCGACTCCCGTGCTATGCACCGCTTTTGCATTTTTTCATAACCGCTGCCTTCTTCACCAATTTGCTTCCTACATATCTCCTACACATTTATTTCACTCTAAATTGTGAAAGGGCCAGATTCGTGATCAACACCCCAAATACCTCGACAGTTCTAGTCACCCGTATCTGCTGTAACCTACGGTAATCAGCCGAAATTTTAAAAGCGAATGTCAGATTCGTGATAAGCACCCCAAATAACCCCCCTAGGCGAAGTCTGAGCAAAATCGGTTATCATGACCTTGACAGTCCTAGTCATCCGTACCTGCCGTAACCCGTACCTGCTGTGAGGTCACTGTTTAACATTCGCTAAAAAACACAAAACGTTGTATAATTCAGAAACTGGGAAAAGTGAGTGAACAACAGCTCATAGTAAACCCTTACTTGAGAATTTAGAGTGAATTAAATGTGTAGGAGATGTGTAGGGAGTAAGCTGATGTAAACCACCATCAAGGCACTATTGTTGTACTTCCACGACTCCTGAGGTCGAGGAGAGGTCGAGAAAAAATTTGCTGCAAACCTCCCTGAGAAGGGTATTTGGGGTGCTGATCACGAATCTGAAATCCGTTTTTGAAATTTTTGCCGATTACGACAGGTTACAGCAGGTACGGGTAACTAGGGCTGTCGAGGTAATGGAGTTTTAATCACGAATCTCAGATGTGATCAGGAATCTAATCCTTTTGACGATTTAGAGGGAAATAAATGTGTAAAAGATGTGTAGGAAGCAAACTGGTGAAGGAGGCAGCGGTTATGAAAAAATGCAAAAATAATGCATAGCACGGGAGTCAAACATCTGGTATAGCACCTTCCCCACCTTCGAGGGCCCGTAGCTCTTTGGGTTCAAGGACTCAGCAGAAAGGAAATATGTTATTCTACTTTATGAAGGGTGGAGATTCTTGCAGTGCTATCCATTTCCTCCGTTCAGACCTACGCCTGAGACCCTTCCCTGGTCAGAAAAATTTCCACCATCCCTGGTAGACGGCATGCAATGCAGGTAAGTAAACAACTGTAGGTAAACGACATTACTCGAGACCTAGTTTTAGGACGAGGCAGGCATAATTTGGCAACACCGCCTCTGGTTTGGGAAGTTTTCATCTTAAAGAATTTGCAAGGTCCAGAATCAGGGTAAAATGCAGAAGCCTGTGAGTGAGACAGACCTCATGAACTTTGCGACGAGATTCCAGAGACGGAATCCAAGGTATTTGTTTCTATTAGGTTGGGTCAAAAGTAGTGAGACTCTCCATCCCGTGGCCGTATTGACTGGAGTCCGGTTTCGTGCTTTTCGTATTTGTATGTTTGTTTTCTGCTTACTGAAGGCTACTTGAGAAGTGACTACTTTCGCCCTTTTCAGAAGCATGCCAAAACCACAGTATGCTTCGTGCCGAAACCCCAGTTTGACGAGTCGACCCGTGTCCTGCAAATCCGAGCGGCCTGGACTCAATAGTCATGCAAGATGAGAAGTACGTCTTCTAGCTTAACCGTGCCAAGCAGCGAGTCTGGGTGAGGCTTGGTGACCTGTTACCGACCTTCGTTCGGTGGGATGTTCACGACGAGAAGCACCTCCTGAGACTTGAGTCTGCGCTCATGGACCGGTATACTGAAAGCTGTTTTCCAAAAGCACGACGATGGACTCCAAGGCCATGGTGAACGAAATAGAAGAGATACACCGGCGACTCGCACTTATTGGGTCTCAGCGCTTCAAGAGGGTCCTCCTCTGCACATTGCTGCACGCCATCGGGCAAAAGTGACCACGGATAAGCCTGCTCAGCTGGGCAACGTTCACATGCCTCACCAACCGTATTCGCCGGACATCTCTCCATGCGGCTACCACTTCTTCTTGAGCTGATAGGACTTCATGGTCGGAAGAGACACAAGGACCCAAGCGGACCTCGACAACCATAACGAGCAGTTGTTTTGCACCAGACACACCTGACTCAACAAGAGAACGTATATAAGTTTTATATAATTTCAAAAGAAATGATTTTTTAACCTCAACTTCAATTTCGGCAACCAACTACTTTGCATAAGCTTCTCTGTCACGTGGCAGTCCAGTTTAGATCAGTTTTCTCCACCATCTTCCAAGACCAAAAGTTCGAACAACATCCGAATGGTACGTTAAGAAGTGGAGACTTAAGGAGCTAGTGAAACGGATTCATCTTATCCGCTGCTCCACGCTCTACGCTATACTCTGACGACAATGATGAACCAATTATTGCCGATCCTCTTCGCTTAGTCATTATTTATGGTTAATTCTTTAGAACGTCAACGATGGAAATCCCTGTCGCTTGTGGATGTATATCGATGTCAGCCTAAGACAATTACCAATGGCTAAAGCGTATAAATACAGTGTCGTGGCAGGAATTAAAGGCGAACATTGTTGGAGTCCATTTCGGTCGGGTTGGATAGAATTTGACCCTTCAGTGCCGCTATACAGTCACTACAGTGTTCGGCAGAGCGAAGGGTGACTCAGATCGGATTACTCCGATCAACAGAGTGCATTATGCAGTCCAGTTTTAACCATCCAAAAAAGAAGCAACCACGACGGATATCGGCAATGTTGCCGTCGCACTTAATCCCTTTGGACATCAACTAGGTTAGACCAAAATAACGAAGCTCGCTTCGTCAGTTTCAATTACTTTAGAGTATTCGAGTTTCGTAGCAAGAGCTACGGGCGAGTTCTCCGTCGCTTGCTGTTGCTGTTCGTATGAGGTGGTACTAGGATGAAGATAGCGAACGGTTGACTAAAGGTTACCGTAAAATCCTCACGCGCAATACGTGCTCCTGGTGCAGTCACGGACTCCCGGGTTGGCGCCTATACTGAATTCTGCTCGGTTTTACGGCGGTAAACCCGTGATGAATTTGTCGAGATCGGAAGCGCATATGTGTTCGTATGGTGTACTTCAGGATGGCCGAGGCAGCCTATTTGACACAGCTGGAGAAAAGCAATGAGGTGGCAAGCCCTATAACAGAATAGACATTCGATGCAGTGAGTTTTGGGGTGGGTCTGATGACGTCCGTGACTACACCAGAGGCACGTATTGCGCGTGAGGATTACGGTAGACCTTAGTCAACCGTCCGCTATCTCCATTGTTGTAGCTCCTCATATGGACCGTGACAGCAAACGTAGGAGAACAAGCCCGTCGCTCTTTCTACGAAGTTTGAGTCCTCTGAACTGCAACTAACGTCGACCTCCGTAATCCCGGTGCTGGGCACTTGCTCCCCAGCTGGGTTTTCTTTCAGCTTAACTATGGGAGATTGCAAGCGAACTATATCTTTGGGGTCCTTGGATGCTAGCGAACTACATCCTTGGATCCTGGGGACGTATGGATGGAGATAAAGTGCCCAGCGCCGTGCCTAGCAACTCTCGAAAGCTGAACAAAGCACAGTCTGTAGAGGGAAATTACTAGTCGGACTGAAGCGCCGATGTTCCAGGATTTCACAACAGGGGCCGGATTCATCGAAGATTAAACCCGCGGATAAGAATGTATAAGGGCCTGTTCATACTTCACGACGAGAGCGACGGGAGCGATTGATGGGCGGGGCAAATCAAATCAAATCGATTTTTGCTAAGCGATCGCTTGAAAAAAATCGATAGTATGATTTGCATTTGCACGGCCGTCCACTCGTTCCCGAAGTATGAACACGGGGGCCTAGGTTATACTTCCACGACGTTGTTGTCGGCGACGTCGACGACAGTGTTACGTGGGCTGCTACGCTCTGCGTGCAACAGCGTCGCCGAAGTATAACATAGGCCTAACGGGAAGAGATACCCATGATGAAGGGCGTTCCTAGTCCTCTGTATCAGCATGTTAGTGTCCAATCAGGAGTTTATGCTTCTGAGCTACCTTGAGTCAAGAGCTTCTTTCTAACTTGGGAATTCTGTTTCTGAACCTGTTGTGAGTCTTGCTGCGACGTAGGGTGATGTTTGTTTAAGAATAACCAGAGAAGTACCGGACAGAGTAGTGGCGAGTACGAGAGACTTAGGACGTTTCCTAACAATCTCCGAACAGAAGCGGAAGGGTCCTAAACACCCGATAGGCTTCGTCGTCCCAAATTCTCCAGAGTGCCATCAGAATGGATGCAGCTTCACCAGACGTCTTCCGCTCAACCGTAACCGCTTCCGCAACCATCGACTGACCTTTACGACGCCACTGCAGCTGACATGGTCTTATCGTTCGCCGTGGTTATCAGCGCGTGTGCTGCCCCAGCATAATAAACCCCAATCTACTTACTGACTGGTAACCTCGTCGGGGCGCGACCGAGCTCTCCACGCCCGACGACGCTCTCTCGCCTCCGACGACGGCTCCCCTGTCACCGCGTTGCCCAGCCCGCCTATAAATATTCACGCCCCCTTCTCGCCCTTAGTCGTATTCGTGCGCCGCCGTCGTCCTCGTCGTCTGTCCATCCGTCCGTTCGTCTACGCTACTAAATAACCATGTCTGACAAATGCGGTACGTTCATTTACGGTGGTTTCATTACTGTCTCACATGGCGGTAGAACAACTATTGTAATAGCGACTAGTTTGCGCCATTTTGTACAGACTCACTGTAGTTGCTTGCTTCACACCTGCAGTAGCAAGCCTAAAACTAAACTCTTTGGTGCCTATTAGGATCTCTAAGTAACGGTCATAACAAAGAAACCCTTTTTGACAGTATAAAGATTTTGTGATTGATTGGATAAGCTAATAATCTGCTGTTGACTATCTGCAATAGGTAGCGCAGTTGGATGAGACGTTGTCTGTCGCGTGCACCCGCGTCCACCATGCTCTTGGTTCAGATTTCTCACCCATGCCAATTAAGTCTTGCTCCCTTTCCAGCTCGGTGGGTAGTGCTGCCAGACTTGTCTGCGAAAGAGGAAACATCGATTTTGTATATTCAAGCTGAAGTTGTGACCAAAAATTAGAAGTAGAATGCTTGACGCGTTCGAGAGACGTTAATTAACTCCGTCCTTTACCCCTTGTCGTTTAGTGAAATCGCGCTTCTTGAACAGATGTATATTTAGTAACTAATTTTCTTTCCCCTACTCAAACAGCTTCTCCGAGAACCTTCCCCCGTCCGAGTGTGGAGCTGCAAACCTTGTTCAAGCAACGGTAATGACGTCATTTTTGCCATATCTCTCACCCTCATTTTTGCCGATTTGCTAGGGCTTAGTTCTCCTCTTTAAACAATCTCTTGAGCCAATTATTTTTACCATGAGTAATGCTTTTCCGAACACATGTAGCACTGTCGGAAGAGACACTGGCTTTCATGTGCACCACGAATTGATTCAAGGTTCGAGTCCGATAGGAGCCAATCTAGCCTTTTATCGTCCGAGAAAAAACTGATGGTGAGACTGAAATCCTTCGTTTTGGAATGGACTACATTACTCATTCCTTAACTTTTTAAGAGTTCATTCTTCGGATTGTAAGAAAAAGATGAAGGATAAAAAATGACGATAGTCGATCCCACTTAGGTATGCCCCACACATTCCAGCTCCACATAGTGAGAAGTCTGGCAGGGTCACATCTCGGATCGGTCAGATTTTCGATTCAGTCCGTGAGAAATCGAGTGGAGCTGCGATTGGAGTACAAAACGCCCAAAACTTGGTTTCTTCCTAGACATATATGCCGAACGGGGCCTAATTATTATGCGTAGCACAAGTTTACCGTCCGCGACATGGATAAAGATGAAATGATATATGATGGTGTTATCTAGTTCAATTCAATTTTCCTCTTGGTATGCGCCACGCACCCTACTTCTACGGTAAATCGTGGAGAAAATTTGAATCCGTATTTGACCTACACGACGACCTGCATTGGTCGCCAGATGGGCAAGTCAGTGTTTTGTAGTTTTCAAATAAGCGTTTCGTAAATTCACTGTCCCGGAGAGATGAAAGGCTTGAATGACTTGGGTGAGATTCAAATCAAGAACGACTCCGGTTCTATGTAACAATCGGCACTTCGTCCTTCTTCTACGCGCTCAAACACTCGTACAGAAGAACTGATATGCAAGCCAATATGCATCTGTGAAAACGCGCAAAAGCAAACTGCATGGCGCATCCTGAAAGAACCAGAGGTATAAGCTGTAGATTTTTGCTCACTAACCTAAGCACCATTTGTGAGAATTCCTTGACACTACGCATAAGTCAGTCTTATAACAGTGTTTTTCTTAAAGATGTGTCTCTTCGGTTATGGTTCTGGTACTCACCTAAGGAGCGCGCCACACGTTCTAAGGCGTACCTAGTCTGTAAAATGAACGGCGCTGCTCGGCGGAGAAACTGACCAATATGTATCTTTCCCTCAAAGACGAGTTTGATACCTTTGGTCCAGTCAAAAGGGTAGGAACTCATTACCCGACTGCGGAAAAGAGACTAAACCGGGCGCTGGAGCCGCGCCGATGTCCTTTCTCCATTAGGCTGTATGAGTGGTCTACTCGCGCTAATAGTACGAATCACCTACCCCGCTTTAGAGGACTCTAATTCTAAAATTCTGCAGGATTATGTAAATAGGGGATCGTGTAGCGCAGTCGGAGGAGGCGCAGACTGTTGCCTTCACCCGGTAGCAGTTTCTTGGTTCGGATCTTCCGCCCAGGCCACCAAGCCTTCCATCCCGCCGGGGTCGGTGAATTGGTACCAGACTTGTCTGGGAAGGATAATGCACTGACTTGTACATCGGCTGGCCACCGCAAGTCATTGTATGGCCAAATACGCACTTAAATCGCCTTCAGAACATCCTGTAGAAGTAGAATGCGTGGCGCGTCCCAAAAGAGATTGAGTAACGCCGTCCTTTATCCTTTTATCCTTTATGTAAATAGAACCTTAGGAACGGTCAGGATAACACTTGAATAATTGAGAGTCAAAGAGAGCAGAGGTGAAGAGTACCTGATTCAGGGATCTTTTCGAGTCTCGCAGCGCTGATCTCCACGCCTTGGGCTTCGGCGCTATTCAATTTCAGTTATATGTAGTAAGCTGGCATTTCAGTGAAAACCTGTACAATCCTACAACTGAAGAAAATGTAGGTCTATCCTAGTCGGAAGGGGCAACCCTAAAGTGCCATCCCACAACCACACAACCATATCCAACGAATTTAAATGAAAGCCTTCGCAACATGGGACAGCAGCTGAGCTGTCGTAGAGCCTGGAGACGCAAAACAGTGTATGCCCCCTCCGATTAGGATAGATCCGAAAGTGCTATATAGCCCGAAATGAGAAGCAATTTCTCCGGCCTTACTTTGGGAGGAAGGGCTACTGTCACCGCGTTGAGGCTGTCAACCTCTGAGCAGGGTTCGAAGTTAGATTGAGGACGATGTTCGCCGAATCGGTTTTTGTGAGGGCGGCAATTTGCATTGTCCCTATTCCGTGCCGCGTGCTGTGGTCGATTATTCGGGCTGGATTCAGGACAAGGGCACATGCCTCGGCCATGCCAGAGCAGGGATGAGCACGAAGGAGTATCTGCCAGGCCACTCTAATCCGCCGCCGTCGTCGAGAAATAGGCGGCTTCGATTTCCTCATGCGATGCATCCATGTTTAATGAGAGGAGAAGCAGCTCCTACGAGCCCAGTTATGAAGGCGCGAAGCTGGACGAGTTTTTGTGGACGAGCTTGGGAAAATTGAGCACGACGTAGAGGACGAGCGAGAGTGAAATCCCACTTGAAGAATGAAAAGGTAAAGGACTGTGCTAAGCAATCACTTCTTGGGATGCGCCAGGCATTGTACTTCTGCTCGATGTTATGGAGGCGAGTCGTGGTAGTGCAGCCGAAGGAGGCGCCGGCAGTGGCGTCTACCCGACTCCCGGTTCTCTTGGTTCATATTTCCTGCCTATTCCAACAAAGGCGTCCATGTCTCCGAAGTCGGTGAACTGGTGCCAGAATTGGCTGACATGTCTATCTGCTGGTTTGCGGAAGTCCCAGTATAGGCAAAATACGCACTCGAATTGCCCCTACGACATCCTGTAGAAGTAGAATGCTTGACGCTGCCTAAATAAGGATAAAGGACGGCGTTATTCAATCATTTCTGGGATGCGCCAGCGCATTCTACTTCTACGGGATGTCGTGGAGGCGACATGAATGCGTATTTGGCCATACAATGACTTGCGGAGGCCAGCCGATGAACAAGTCAGCGCTTTATCCTTTCCAGACAAGTCTGGTACCCATTCACCGACCCTGGAAGGATGGAAGGCTTGGTTGGCCTGGGCGGGAAATCCGAACCACGAACCTGGTATCGGGTGCACGCGACAGTCGCGCCTCCTACGACTGCGCTACACGCGCCCCTTAACATCGTCTTTTGTCCCTTTATCCGTTTGCTTAGAATCGGGCTCCTGCTACGACATCTATGAGGTTTATGGGGACGTATGTGTTGGGGATTACAACTCTCAATCTCTCTCTTTCAGCGTGATATTCTACGATAGCGTCGAGTATGTTTTTATGAAAAATTACTCAATTTTGAGCGAGATGTACATAGCATCTGCATAGCTGGTTGTAGTTTGTCGGAAGAAAGTTAGCATAGCAATGGTAAAGCAACAAATAAACGGAGATGGATTAAACTCTGGCAATGCATAAGAAGCGATTCCTATGCAATTCCTGAGCCAACTATAGGCAGGGAGGAAAACAACGTCTCTGAAACCCCATGAAAACAGGAATGGAATACTGGGGGAAGTGGAAACCCCTAATTCCGCAAGAGGGCAGTCATCAAATTCTTGTTGTAGCGCTCGATCTTACACAATAATATTGGGAAGCACACAGGGACGTGGGATGCTGGTGGAGCTGGTTTTCTTTCGGTACCATCCCCTGCTTACAACTCCTTTGTATTTTCGATTATTTTTCGAGGAACGGATTCTTAATGAATTTTAAACCAGGGCGTTTCGAAAATGTTCTCACAAGTAGTTGTCAGTGCTTGAATGATCGCAAAATTAAAGGGTAATGGGACAGCGATCAACGTTAGTCCATCCCACCAGAACATTTCCCCTGGTGGACTTTCTGGAATGCGCCATGTACTCTACTTCTACACGATCTCGTGGAGGCAATTTGAATGCGCATTCGACCCTAACAATTGTCTGCATGTACCAGCCGATGGAGAAGTCAGTGCTTAATTCTTCCAGAAGAAATTTGGTTTTTGGGAAGCATAAGACTTGGTTGTACTAGGTGGTGCGCGAACCACGAATCCCATTCGGGATGTTTGCAACAGCCAACACCTCCTCTGGCTGCGCTACCACGCCTCCACAACAAAGTTGCGCTACAGTGGGTATTAATCCGGGCAGTTTCTATCATTCTTACTTACGACGACCTGTTGAGCGCATCTTCGATACCAGGGGCCAGATTCATCAACGCCTTACAGCAATTTAACAGAGAAAATATAGCCGAAATCCAAAGCGCGGCTCATCAAGCAATATGGTGAGCGATAAGGGCCTGTTCATACTTCGCGACAAGAGCGACAAGAGCGACTGGGGCGACGAATGTAGTGTGGTGTACGTAAATAATTACGCATTTCACACTACATTCGTCGCGGACGGAGTGTGGAGTACGCAATTATTTACGTACACCACACTGCATCCGTCGCCCCAGTCGCTCCAGTCGCTCCAGTCGCTCTTGTCGCTCTTGTCGCGAAGTATGAACAGACCTTAAGCTGCGTTATCTGAGTTTTCCGCTGTGTTAAAGTTATGTAAGTCGTTGACGAATCCGACCCCATGTTGCATCTTATCACGATGAACTTTTACCGACACCTTTGCAAAAAAATTTTTTCGATTGTTTAAAGATTTACTTCATTTTTGTAGTATTCGACAAGTTCTACATACTTTCGATCTCTAAAAATTTTCTTGTAATGCGCTTTTGGGTTTATGTGCAATAATGAACTAAACTGCGATTGAGTATTTATCCGAGAATTCTCTATTAATCGTACCCCAACTCTATTAAGCGTACTCCAAATTTTTTGACGATCGTGATGTAGTCCATTACCTCCTAATGCCATAGAATTTCATATACTGTTTCGAAAAAGAGAGGTCTTCTGGAATTTGTTGAGAATTCTGCTAGGATTGGGTTCAGTCATCACTTCCGCTGGGTAACGTTAGTACGAGTACGTCCTATGGGTCATGTCTCGGAGCTCGTTGTCCGCGCTGTGTCAGAATACTCGACACGTGTCCGCTTCTTTTAGGGACAAAGGATAAAGGACGGCGTTACTCAATCCCTTTTGGGATGCGCCAGCGCATTCTACTTCTACGGGATATCGTGGAGGCGATATGAATGCGTATTTGGCCCTACAATGACTTGCGGTGGCCAGCCGATGAACAAGTCAGCGATTCATCCTTTCCAGACACGCCTGGTACCAAGTCACCGACCCCGGAGGGATGGAAGGCTTGGTTGGCCTGGACGGGAAATCCGAACCAGAAACCTGGTATCGGGTGCACGCGACAGTCGGCGCCTCCTCCGACTGCGCCACACGCGCCCCACAATGTCCACAGTGTCTTCTTTTATGATTGCTGGAGGAATAACGTGACTCTTCAATTTTAAGACTCCTGGCCTTAGAGCTCTAGCTCTCGTTCACCGTTCACGTGCACTTTCACGAATCTAAGGCTGTAGTTTGAAATCAACGTCTCATTCTTTAACTGATCTTTTCTTGCGTCTCCCAGCTTTTTTGAAAAACTTTTGTTGCGGCGACGTTTTCAACCCCTTCGCTTTTATTGGGATCTGAAAGATTATTATCATTTGTCGAATATGTGAGAGTTACGGAGTCAAAAGACATTGTTTCCACCTTGACCGTCAAATATAGTCTCAAGAGGACTTTCTCATCCATAGCTATCTTCATTCATGAATTCCGAATCATCATTTAGATGGCACGTGCACTAACAATCAAGAGAGCAGTGGGACATACGGATCAAGTGCACCGTGCGATCTCACTAACAAACCTAGATAAGGCTTTCACATTGCTGCTCTTTGAAATCCGGTGCAGAACTGAGTAGAGCGGGTGATAGCACAGTCGGAAGATGCTTCGGTTGTTGTGCGTCCTCAATCAAAGTTCTTGGTTCAGGTCCCACCTAGGCCGACCAAGCCTTCCAGTATCCACGGTCGGTAAATTGATTCCAAACTTGCCTAGGGAAGCAGAACTTTGGGTTCTTCATTGAATGTATGCCATTGTAGAAGTCAAGTGCGCCTTGCAGAAGCCTCCACGAAATCCCCTAGATGTATAATGCCTGGCGTATCCCTCACAAGGGGATGATTGATGTTCCGCCTTCATCTGTTCTGTGAATGCTATACTTAATATTGAAGGTTTATGTCGCTAGCGAAGCAGTGATTACAGAAACTGACACTGCTTCTTCCCATATTCAATAGTAATTGCAGTCATATTCGGTACATAGGGGTTTATGTCCGTGGGAAGTACAAGCCAATCAGAATACTACCAGCTGTCTACTGGGTTAACGTAACGCTGACTCTTTTTCAAATCAAGGTCAGATTCTGGTTTGGCTCTCTGCTCGAACTCCGGGATGTGACCCCATACCTGATGAGGCTAACCCGCATGAACCTTCAATTTTTGCAATATTGCACTGAGTCGCGATTCTCTCCTGACCTTATTCCGCAAAAGTGGACTGAAGATCTAGGAGAACGGAGTCTGTTCGCGCTGTGTGAACGGTCGCGCGCTCGTTCCGCACTAACAAGCCGCGATTTTCCCCGCCATCAGAACTGAAACCAGAGAGCACTCGCTGGAGATGATTATGGCAGATTGAGCGAATTTCGCGCATGCTCGTTCCGTTTTCGTTTCAGAGAAGTGCGGTTGCTCGGCCGATTGCAAGTGCTGCGAGGGCGGCAACTGTGCCAAGGACTGCGAGTGCTGCGCCAAGGGCTGCAAGTGCGGCGATTCGTGCAAGTGTGGCTCGTCGTGCTGCGGCGGCGAAGGCGGCAAGAAGTGCTGCGAAGAGGGCAAGTGTGGCGAGGAAGGAAAGGAGTGCTGCAAGGACAAACCCTGCTGCAAGGACAAGCCCTGCAGCAAGTGTGAGTCCATACTTTCGTATTTATTACAGAGCTTGGACGTTGAGGGCTGAAGGAAAAAGGTCTCGTCAATCAGTTATTTGGGATGCAATATACCTTTATGCAGTAGTTTATATGTAGTTGATTATTCAGTTGTTCGAGCAATGTCTTCATGCATCCCTGATGTGTGCCAAAGTTGACCACTGTGTTATCCTCGCCCGATGGACTCGAAAAGCGCCAAACTTGGACAGGAGTCGTTCAGGACATTCCCGATGCAGTCCAGTCTGAAAAACGCGTTGGCAAACGTTCCGGGGTCCTCTGCCAACCTGAAGAATCCAGTTGACTACATCCAGTTATAGTGGACGGGTTGAAGGCAGCATTTAAATCCGAGGCATGTCAAGTCGTCATTAGGATGGGCAATTATAGTCGGACCTAATGGAATTTTTGATTGAAAAGTGTATGTCCTTCGAAGTGACGTTGTTTGCTTCCGTTCAAGGAGTTCCATGCTTATTGGGGGAATAGGAGATACAGGTAACGTAGACTTGCCAGCAACTGAAAGAATTGAAAGAAGGAGAAATAAAACATGTGCAGAAGAATAACGTAAATAAAATGTAAGTAAAAAATGGCAGTGGCGCCTCTTCTGTAAACTACAATGCGTTAGAATCTTATCCACATAGATCCCTGACCGTATGTAACCTTGAGACGGAGAAAAGTAAGAGGCCAGATGGAAGCGTATTCAGTGCAACTCCTAATGGCAAAAAAGATAAATATATTAGGTTGGCAACAAAATAAAGGTAAGCTAAAAATCCTACATCCGTTTAGTTCGTATCCTTATACGGATATAAGAAAACAGAAGTAAAAGAATATAAGAGCTTCCCCGGAACTCCTCAGTAAGGAGGGAAGCTCTTAAGAATGTATTAATGAACTAACATGCCTGAATCCATTGTCCGAGCGTGCTTCTCGGCTCGTGCGACTTCTGTCCTCAAACTTGGGTAATTAAACCTCACTCGTAGTCACTTTTCTAGCAGAGATTATTAGCCTATTTGTGCACAAATTTTCTGGCTCTTTCCGATATTTGAAACCAATTAGTCTGTACTTCTCGGAGCTACTCTTCTTGTCCTGCCATTCTGAACTATTGGGAAGTTTTTCAGTCTGAAATGAAAAGACACGGAGTTATCATTCGCAAACGCCTTCTTCGTGAGCAATAGCTCAGCCACTCTTCAACTGAACCCCGACAGAATATATGTGCGGCTGTAGGAGATGAAGCTGTCCAACGATCGACAGTGTTCAAAAGTTCGAGAGGTTCCGTGAGGGCAACGTTGAAATCGAAGACAAGCCACGCACCGGACGGCGGATCGCCCTTGATCGTCGAGCTGCAATTAGCGCGATCGAGAGAAATCCGAGCTTGGCAACTCGTATGTTGGCGGTCGACTTTAGGCCCTCACAAACCTCCATCGAGAAGGTTCTGCGCAGCGTTGGCTTTTCTGTAAAGTTCGGTAAGTGGGTGCCTCACTTGACCCTATCGCAGAGGAAGAAGCGTGTGGATGCCGCGAAAGAACTGTTGGATCATCAGAAGCAGGAACCATTTCTCCACCGCTGGTAGCATGTGATGAAAAGTGGATTCCACTGGATAATCGTCGGAGTTCTACTCTGTGACTCAGAGAAAAACAGAAGCAGCTTTAACGCCTAAACCTGATCCCCACCATAAGAAGATGATGCTCTCCGTTTTGTGTTGTCTGCAAGACGTTATCTTCTGGGAACTCATCGAGAGCGGTTCCAGCATTGATGCCAAAGTCTACTCTTCTCTTCTCAACTTGACCGCGTGCAGGCTGAACTCCACCAGAATCGGTTCCGACAGCTCTTTAGAAGTGGTATTATCCTTTAGAAGGACAACGCCAGACCACACGTGGCGAACCGGACTCTTCTAAAAATCGAAGACCTTGCCTGGGAGCGTCTAACTCATCCACCTTACAGCACAGGCTATGCGCCGAGTGACCACCACCTTTTTCGTTCGTTGCAGCACTCCTTGGCTGGAAGGCGATTTACCCCTGTTGAACAGGTCAAAATACACCTCCAAGGATTTTTCGTCTCGAAATCACAAAAATTCTACAGTCGTGGGATAGACCAGCTACCCGATAAATGGGAAGCGGTTCTGCGTTTCAGCGGATCCTACTTCGATTAAAGATTGCTATTAGTTATTTGCTTATAAACACTTTTGTTGAAGATGCTTGGGAGTCCAGGAATTTAGTTGCCAACCTAATAGGTCGGGCTACTCGAATAATCTCTTGACGTCGAACAGCTCTTAAAGCCGCCGCCGAATCAAACCCGATCACTTTGACCGTGAGTTAGAGCCGTTCGGACGAGTAGTGTGCGTGCGCGTTCTCAATGGGATAAAGCGAGATCTTAAGGAGAGATAAACTTGTTGCTTATGGTCCACAGCAATCAGCCACATCACCCATCTTTGAGTTGATTGTCCAATTGCTCGAGCGGGCACCACCGACGTGGCCATGCTGCTCTGTCGTGTGCCAAAGTGGACCAGTGAGGCATCCTAGCTCAAAGGACTCGAAGAGTATCAAACCTTTGGTACAGAGCTTGTCTGACTGACGCTGTCGGATACATCTCTCCAGAAAGTGGCAAACGCATTACGTGATCAGCCCAGCTAATCTTCGAAGACCTGTTGCATGCTGCAGCATCATGACCAGGACTGTAAACAACAGATGTGACGGAGTTTGCCACTTGAAAGCGTTAAGTGTGCAACAGGTTCGACCACAAGGATTCTGCAGCCTTGGGATCGACCAGCTACCTTATTAACGGGAAGCGGTTCAGCGTTCCGTTCCGGTTTCGACCCCGCACCTAAGTCATTCAAGGTTAAATACTCTGGAGTTGCTTCGGACCTTCACAGCGGAATGATATCCCTATTCGACTAGCACTATGGCTTATTCCCGCGTATTCTAGGCGCATGTATCGCAGTCGGAGGAGGCGCCGACTGTGGCGTGCACCCGACACCAAGTTCGTGGTTCGGATTTCCCGCCCAGGCCAACCAAGCCTTCCATCCCTCCGGGGTGGGTGAATTGGTACCAGACTTGTCTGGGAAGTGTAAAGCGTTGACTTGTCCATCAGCTGGCCACCGCAAGTACGGTCAAATACGCGTTCAAATCGCCTCCACGATTTCCCGTTGAAGTAGAATGCGTGGCGCATCCCAAAAGAGATTGAGTAACGCCGTCCTTTATCCTTTATCCTCTATCCTTATGGCTTATTCCGAATTTCTCACTCTTCAAATTGAAGCGCATCTCATCCATGTAGAATGCATGGCATATCGCATTGCAACACTGACGTTCGTTCATTGGTCTCGAAGGCTCATGTACAGATGCAATATGGTCTAGTGATGAGACCGACTGAACCCTTCATCAGACTAGGCCCACTGCCATTCCGTTCGAGACCGGTTCGGTAGGGCAAAAACGCTCTTCGGGTGAACATTCTGTGGGCGCCATGAGTCATTCCGTGAGGTGCTTATCGAAACACCTCTACGATTCTGAATAACTGCCACATACCAGTCCTCAATGGACGGGAACGTCATTGAATTTTAAAGGCATTTCTTGCTACATGAGTTCAAAGGGAAAATCCCACACTTTCTCGCGGCCCTACATTCTCTCCCCTTCCCCTCATTGGATTAATTTCGTTAGGCAGCTAATCATTCACAATCCTATGCTTTACTTTTGAGTGCTATCCCTTAAGCGCTAATTGATAAATGCATTCTAATTCTACGGAATTTCATGGAGGGAATTTGGAAGCGTATTTGGCGTCTCTACAAGATGTTTTGTTGCGGCTAAAACTCCTGCTTCAGGCGGGATTCGAACCCTCAGCTTTCCGGATAGTGATGCTTCGTTTCACACCATCGGCGCTGTTTGATTCCATGTAGCATCCGCGGTACCCTAGGATGTGGCATGTATTAGCGCTCCGGTGATATAAGAAGTCTGGTATCACCTGTATCACGTGTATCATCTGTCGTCCCGTTGATCATCGACTTGCTCGAGCGGGCGCCAGCAGCGTCTCCATTTGTCCCTGTCGCGTACCAGAGTGGTCCAATGGATCCAACTCGCTGAAGGGACACGAAGAGCGTTATGTCGTTCGTTCAGGGCTTACACGAAGAAGTCCAACCAACGCTTTGGTGGGCGTCCTGGTGTTCTCTTGGCATCCCGCGGAATCCAGTCGGTGACGGCCCTCGTCCAGCGGATGTCTTCGAAGCACATTACGTGGCCGGCGCACCTGATTTTCGACAACTTGGCCCACGCACCAGCGTCTCTGATCTTCGAACGTCGGCGAAGCTCGGAACTCCAGACGCCTTCTCTCACTTGCGTGAGTCGTGTCACTCCGAGCATCGTCCTCTCGATGCCACGCTGCGCGACGCTCATCGTGTGTTCATCCTGCTTTCGTATAGCCCAGGTCTCTGAGGCGTATGTTAGGGCAAGAAGAAGAGTGTAGTCGAATAGGAGGGCACGAGTCGGACGTTCTTCGTCTTTTTCACGACTTCTTCGACGCTCTTGAAAGCTGGCCAAGCCGCTCATTTCCTTCTGCCCAGCTCTTGTGCTAGGTCGTCGACCAAATTGACTTCGCGACCCAGATACACGTAGCTGGAGCATTCGGAGATGTTCGTTCCGGTGAGCGAGAATGGGGCATCAGAAACTTGTTCGTTCCTCATGAACTCGTCTTCGTAAGATTCAGCTGCAGTCCAACGTTCCCACATACACGATCGAAGTCGGCCAGCATTCGCTCCGCCTGGCTGATGCTCGGTGTTATGAGCACGATGTCGTCAGCGAAGTGAAGATGATGTAGTTGCCGGTCGTCGACCTTCACTCCCATGTCTTCCCATTCTAGTTCGCGCATGAGGTTTTCGAGGGTGGCGCTGAAGAGCTTCGGGGATATGGTATCCCCCTGCCGAACCCCTCTCTTCACGTCGATGACGACGTCGTTGCAGAATGGTGAGATCATGGTCGTGAATCCACTGTACAGCTCTCGAAAGGCTCTGATGTACTGAGAAGGAAGGCACTAAGTGAGCAGAGCTTCAGTCTCGACAGAGTCTCGACAGAATCGAATGCCTTCTTCTGGTGGTAATCTGCAAATCTCAAAGGGTGGAATACACAGTTGGCCTGGGCCGTTCCCGAACCAAGAACTTTGGTTCGTGGCACACACAAGAACCGACGCCTGTTTGGACTACGCTACCACGCTCCCTTCCTTGCTGTTACTCTTTCGGCAAGCAAAGGTGATGCCTGTAAGAATTTGTGACAGATACAGGCTACGTATGCCTCGTTTTTTCGACGCCATTAGCAACATGGAGGTAGGGGAACTGATCTCGTCTACCCCCGCAACATGACCACGCCCTTACTCTCATATGTATGGCGAAACTCCCCAGACTGGTTCCTGGGTACTTTAGTAATATGGCATGGGCCTTCCTTCCACCACTGGTTGGTTACAGTAGTCCAGAGGTACGCTGAAAGGTCACACACCAGCAACCTTAAATGATTTTTACTTTTAAACCTCGGAATGCGCCATGCACTCTAAGTGCATTTGGGTGAAACCGAATAGGCACAGTTTATACGAATTGTGTAACTGAGAGAAGAACTGACATTGCTGACCTCTTCCGAGCTATATTCTGCGAGCTCCAACCAGAACCTAGTTGTCTACAGTGATGGAAACTCTAATGTCTCGTTCTTGTTCTACTCGTTAGTAACTTCACTCCTTTTTTGCAGAAACGCGTCCACCGCTAGTTCCACTGCTGTACCCGTATCAATGCTCTTCGCCTTCTAGCCGGTCGTCGTACTACGCCGTCTGCTGCATATTTATATTTGCGTATCAATTCTACATATTTGGCACGTCGTGAATGTATATGTATGGCGTGTTTTGCAATGAGTGCGAGCGTTTTCTTTGCATAAACACTGATTTAATAAACGATTTCTACTAGTCAAGCATTACTTGTGGAGCTACTCTGTGAGCAACATCATCTGCAATGGCAACTTACTATATACAGGGTGCGCCATAAATATGGTCACTCAATAAAAAGCGAATTACTCACGGGGAATTTGTCAGGGAATAGCGAAACTTCCTCAACAATTTAATAACAACCTCGTTAACACACAAAATGGATATCATCTAATATGATCTTCCTTGGCACGAATGACAACCTTCAGACGCTTAGGGTAGGACTCAACGGCGGCACGCAAGGTTGCTTACGGAATTTCCTTCCATGCTTTTTCCCGTGAAGATTTCAATCCTCGAATCGTAGTGCGCCTTTTAGCGCAGGCTTCACCCTCTAGAATGAACCAACGCAGTAATCCATAACACTCAAACTTTACGAGTTTGTCGGCCATTCAGAAACAGGGATGAAGTTGGGAAGATTCCTTGCGCACCACTCCTGAGTCTTCTTGGACTTCTGAGCGTGTGCGCCGTTCTGTTGAAAGGTCCATGTAGTATTTCCAGAGCGTCCTTGAGGCCGGAGAAACAGCTCCTTCTTCAAAATGTCGTTCACGTGGACATCGTTGTTGATCTTGGCTCGTTTCTCAACAAAAACCAATGGTGTCCGTCCGGTGGCGCAAACACCGGCCCAAACCATCACGGAAGCTGCAAGAGAGTTTCTGTTAACAATGTCTGCATCCTCACCACTTTCAGCCAATAACCGCAAGTTTTGGCGGTCGAAAGGCTGCTCAATTGAGAAAAGTTTCTCATCGGTGAAGAGCGTCGTGTAGTGGTCGTGCCGCTCGAGGAGTCTTGGATATTTTTTCCTTCTTCGTTCCATCTCTGCAGGCGTTTGTCAGTGCAGTTGAAGGAACTTGTAGGGGTATAGTCCAATTTCATTCTTAGCAACTCGCTTCATCGTCGTAGCCAATGCGTTGAGCTCGGACGCCATCTTTCTCATGCTGCCGCCTGGACTCCACTTGAATTGTTCTTTCACGATTTTTCGAAGACTGCTCGTAGCTACGGATACCGGGCAGCCAGGTCGGGAACGATCAACGAGAGAGTTACGTTCCACACAGCGATAAACTGTCATCTTGTGCAGCTTCAGCAGACGAGCGATGTTGGGAACAGAAAGTCCTGCCTTCTCGGATCGAAGATTGCGCCTCTTTGACAACAAGGCTTTACCATTTCTGATAGAAGCAGTGTTGAGATGCAAAAAACACTATATACGGTCAAGATGACACGTAGAATCCGAAGAAACAATGGAAACATAAAAACGTTCAAAAACAAATGCAAAAAATGACGCGCGAAAAGGTGACCATATTTATGGCGCACCCTGTATAATTCGCTCAAGCCGTTGGTCACGTCAGTCACGGTGATGGGGCCTAAGGCCAAGGGATGCCTTCGACAGAACGGCGTATGAGGGCCGGGGTTTCTTTGAGCTTAACCATGTGAGACTGCTAGCAAACTATATCCTTGGCGGAGGATCGTCTAAGTTTACGCTATTTTGAGCGGGCATCGCGTTAAGGTATGGATGAAAGTCTGCCAGGCACCGGGAATCAGAAGTCTTGCCGCAGACGTCATCCAAAGTGCGTCGGGATTCAAAACACCTGATGAAGGCGTACAACGTGCGTAGGGATGCAGAAGAAATGCCGAAGACGTCGTCCAACCTGCGAAGGGATTCAGAGGAAGCAAGACCAGTTAAGGGGATCAAGGAAGGGAAAACCGGTAGGGGAACCTGTAAGGGGGTTCAGTGAACTGGGACCAGCGAAGAGGGACCAGTAAAGGGGAACCAGTAAAGGAGGGGGTGGGGTTATGCAGTAAGTGAGGCCAGTATTTTGTATCAATATCATCAGCCTGGACGCGTGTAGCGCAGTCGGAGGAGGCGCGACTGTCGCGTGCACCCGATACCAGGTTCCTGGTTCGGATTTCCCGCTCAGGCCAACCAAGCCTTCCATCCCTCCGGGTCGGTGAATTGGTACCAGACTTCTCTGGGAAGGATAGAGCGCTGACTTGTTCATCGGCTGGCCACCGCAAGTCATTGTATGGCCAAATACGCATTCATGTCGCCTCCACGACATCCCGTAGAAGTAGAATGCGCTGGCGCATCCCAAAAGGGATTGAGTAACGCCGTCCTTTATCCTTATCCTTATCGATCAGCGTGTGTCGGGCTTCTGAAGACGTGCTACAGACGTCGTGCCACGTGTGTCGGGGTGCAGAAGACGTTGTACAGACGTCGTGGTAAGGTAGTGGCACTTGCGCCGGGACTCTGAATACGACGCAGAGACGTCCTGTAACGTGCTCCCAGATCCAGAAGATGTGCCTTTTGTTTCTGCACATTAAGTACTTGAATTGGGACTCTCACGATCTGTTTCTTGCCACGTAGAACGGGTACTTTGGAGAACAAACAGCGTACATGAGACAAATGGTGAACAGAGGGGCATTTCTGAAGATTTTGCCCTACCAAATCACGGTCGTACTGTTCTATATAGTAAAACCTGTTTTCACTGTAATTAGAATGAGCAAGCCTAAAGAAGAAAAGAATACTTGCAAAGTGTTCTATTCTCGGGGCTTGGGGGCGAAGGCCCCAACAAGACGTTTGGCGGTCATTAGGCCGCTGGATGTCTGGCTGATAAGAAAAGTAGCAGCAGAGGTCAGCACAAGAGGTCTGGGTGATGGCATCCAAATTTTCTGCACTGCATACCGTAGCCGAGTGAGGAAATGATAAAAGGATGGAGATCAGTATTAACCAGACCCTTCCCTTAAAGCTCCATACGCTCTACTTTTTTTTTGGAAAATTAATTACTTTTATTTATTGCAATGTAAATGTAAACCATAAGAAAGGTAGAAATTCAAAGAAGTAAGGAAAGGTGAAAATGTTAAAATTGTAAAAGGCATGCTTCTGCTTTATAACAATAAGGATAAAGGATAAAGAACGGCGTTATTCAATCCCTTTTGGGATGCACCCCGCATTCTACTTCTACGGGATGTCGTGGAGGCGTTTGGATGCGTATTTGGTCACATAGTGACCGGCGGTGGTCAGACGATGTACAAATGAGCGCTATATCCTCACAGACAAGTCTGGCACAAATTCACCGACCCCACACTAGGTTGGCCTAGGCGGAAAATCCGAACTAGGAACCTGATATTGGGTAAACGCAACAGCAGGCACCTTCTCCGGCTGCGCTACACGCGTATCTTGAAACACGTCATTAAATTCAATTGAAGTAGTACACAATAAACAGATTAAAGATGAAATATAGGCGCGAAAAAATTCGAAAGAATCTCGATCCCAAAATACGTAGCATATACAGTTATGGCCGTTTTCAAAAATGCGGAAAACCGTATTTTCCCGGCTTTTCCGGCCTTTAGAAACACCTGCCTTGAAAGTTAACTATTTGAGAAGACAAGCACATTTATGAGTTTCAAGCTCTATCGGAAAAAATTGTCAAAAATCGAGTTATATCCGAAAGACTCAAAAGCCGGGAAGATGCTGCTTTTTCGGGATTTGATCGCAAGATACGGCCATAACTGTCCGTAATTCGTGTGCTGTACCCTACGCTTCCTCTCCGAAAATTCAGATTTTTTAAAATTATTTTTTTCGTGTTCAATTTTTTTCACTACAAAGTTCTTCTTCGTCTTCAGTGTTTGTCCCACTTCGTCGAAGGGTCCACTAATTTCTTTAGGATAAAGGATAAAGGACGGCGTTACACAATCCTCTTAGGATGTGCCACGCATTCTACTTCTTCGGGATGTCGTGGAGACGATTTGAAGTCGTAATTGGCGATACAATGACTTGCGGTGGCCGGCCGATGAACAAGTCAGCGCTTTATCCTTCCCAGACACGTCTTATACCGATTCACCGACCGCGGAGGGATGGAAGGCAAAAGGAATATAAATCATAACTACTTTTACTTTTCTAATTCCAATATAAAAACCCGTGAATGGAAAGGGTTCAAACGGTAAGCTGTTTATAATTCCTTCCACAGGATTCCAATCAAGTTCACCTTTTTAAACAGAATCAATGGCAACTTTTTCGGAGCAACTGAAGTACACATTAAGGTTCCTCAAGAGGTTTTTCCTATTCCTCTAATGCGCTCTCATTTCTCCTGAAGTTTACCTTGCCCTTTATAGGTTACACGGACCAGCACTTTAAGAACCCGCTCGGGCGCAGTTCGTTTACAGAAGGTCGACACGGCGAGGGCGGTATAATCCGGATAGCAAACAACGGCTTCCGATTACAATAACAAGAACGTTTGAAGAACATTTTGCTGGTTTCTGATTTCGATTTCTTAGGGAAATATGGGAATCTCGCAGGTTTCTTCAGTGCAAGAGAAAGATAATGATAGGAGCATTGAATTCTCAATGTTTAGGCAAAGCTCATTTGCTCAAGTTCATTTACAGGAAGGCCGAGTTCTGGTGGGAATGGTACAACACATCCAAGCTAGTGGACTATAGAGCGAAGAGGGCCCGCATTCTTCTTCAAAGGGATATCGAGGAGGAATAACTCTTCGAAATAGGACTGTAGTTCATGGTATTGGATTCGTATGTTCAGTAGTAGCCGGAACACTTAAATACAGGGTGTCTCTAAAAACACTATACACTGTTTGAAAGGTGCTAGCTTTGTTCATAGTAAAGGTAGTGAAGAAGTTAAGTCTTATATGAAAACTTAAGAAAATAGAAATTTTCTGACATAAAAGGGGCATGGAATGCGCCATGCACTCGCCCTAAATTTTCCATTTTACACTCGATTGATTGTGTTCCGCTTGAATACATGTTATATTTTCTTTACAAAGTGGCCGTTTCGATTGATTTGTGCTTATTTTGTCTAGAGAGTCGAGTGTTCCACTAGAGCAAAACAGGCTAAATGTGTTTAATTTTACTTTCAATTAAGCATTTCATAGCTCTTTTTTCAGCCCCCAGTGTATAGGTCAACGACGTTTCGTAAACGCGCAGTGAGCTGCACTCGGCGAGATACCTCAAAAGTTGTAACTTTGAACTTGTATCTTCATGTGTTTTAAACTGCGGGAGCTGAGTATAAGAATCACATTTCTCCAGTTGGCTGCTCATCTTCAGCAATGCTTTCTTTAACCATTTGACCAATGTTTTTGTTACATTGTGCCTGCAAGTTGTTCTTGTTCTCAGAGATTTCGAAGCTCTCTACTGTTTTCGCCTATTGCTTTCATTTTACTCCGTGTCGGCTTTCTCTTAGAAGAAGTTCTAGGTTCGCTTTGTCTAATCGTAGTCCCTATTGTTAATGTTTTTTTAAATATTTTTTGAAATCCTGTTATTTTTTATTTTTATGACTTCTTGGCCCGTATCGACATATCAAATCAAGGTGCGTGCTCCCTTCTATGCCATCACCCGGGGTGCGTACTAGTTTAAAGAGGTCCTTGAGATACAGGACCCGCCCCGGAATCGTGCGTATAGAAGGTCGTAGGCAAAGCGCATTCTATAGTTTCAAGGGCAGGATGTCTTTATTGCAAAACGTTCTTTCTAACCTTATATTCGTTTTTAAGGCTTTTACTAATCACCAAATGTTGGACTACTCTTTGGCAGGGTGAACACTAGCCCTCACTAGATGCTGGAAAGCCCTGGCGGATCACTTCTTGCTGGTCTAAAAAACCATGTCGTATTTCTTGCTCATTTCTTTTCTTTTTTCTTTTTTCTCTTTGCTGTCTTTGGAGTTTGCTCATGAGTTTTTTCAGTCCATTGGTTTTTTTGTGTTTGGTTGTCACACTTTCTAACGATTGCTTTGTTTAGTGCTTGGTATTGGCGCACTTTTATGTGCTTTGAATAAATAAATAATAAATAAATAATAATTTTAGAGTTTAAAACTTAATCACTCATTATAGCTTGCGAAAAATGGAGAGTATTCTAAAAAGTAAAGTTACTATGTGAAGGGCTGTAATATTGCTGCCAGTAAAGAGATACTTGAGACTTACATAAAAGCGCAGAGCAACGGAATTACTGTGACGTGCAAATAGTCAAGATTGCGCCATGCTCTTTCCTGAGACCTTGCATTCCAGACTCGATTGATTGCGCATGGGCTGAGTGCTTGTTACAATCTTGTCACTACATAGGTAATAAGGTAATAACATATATAGGATAGGTAATAACATATATAATCAATTTAAGGAATCTGCTCAAGGAGGCAATGCTAGTCCCCTTACAGGGTGCGTAAAAAGTATTGACGCGCCTGCTTTTTGTTTCTGCTCCAGCTTTCTCTTTCTACCCCTCTAGGTTTTTGTGTGTTATTCTTGTTGTCTGTATTGTGCTCAAAAAACACTCACGAAAGAACTGAAGAAACATGATCGTCATCGTTACGGTGGCCTTTTTTGTCTGTTACCCAAAGAGCCGAATACTTCCTTAACAAGAGATTTAGGCGCTGTTCGAAACGGCTGGTGAGGAAAGAGGTCAGCAACCCAAATGTCAGCCACTGCTCAGTCATAACAGATTATGATTACAAGAGGTTCACGCACGATAACGTTCGAATCCAAAATTATCACTCTCTGTCCGATAACGGCAACAGGTAACGCGCGCAGGTGTGGACAGCTTCTCAGACGAACACAGTTTAAACATGAATCCGCTGGATTACTCTTTCTAGGCGATTTTGGAGAATGAGGTCTGTGCTACTTTCAACAGAAGTGACCAGTCGCAGAAGGCTACCCTGTTAAAAGCACGGGACGAAATCCAAGCGGGTACTTGCGGCGCATGCTCATGAATTTTTCCGCCGTTTTCGCTCCTGTATTCACAGTAAAGGAGCCGATGTCAATTACGACTTATTCTGTCGTGTTTGCAAAATCATTTTCCATATTTCTCAAGTGAATATTTTAAAACTTACTGCGCAATACTATTTCCCCAACCGTCATTTAGTGCGTCAATACTTTTTACGAACCCTGTATAGCTGATTTAACTTTTTCTTATTTTGAATATAAATATTCAATTTATAAAATTTTATTTAACAAAGAACCCATCCCTTTAAATATATGGATAATGTATTGATCATTCATAATTTTAAAGATAAAGATATAAAAGATATTATAGCCTTAGAATATCAAGATTGTTTAGAAGTTAGTCATACTAATGACAATCATAATGAATGTAATTTTTTGGATCACCACAACTATAAAAGAAGGTAAGATATTTACAAAACAATGTAACAAAACTGATTACTTTGATTTTAAGGCTATCAGACTTCCACATTATAATTCATACACAAGTGAATCAACGACTTACGGCAATTTAACAAAGAAAATTACAGCCGAAATCCTGACAGCGCGGCTTATCAAGCGATATAGTGGTCGATAAGCCGCGCTATCAAGAATTTCGGCTGTAATTTCTCTGTTAAATTGCTGTAAGTCGTTGATGAATCAGGCCCCACGATGCATGAAACATCTATCAGGTGTTTTTGACTGAAGCCGAGTACGATCCAGACAACATCTATCGCGAAGATATTCAATGTGTAGTAAGTCCCTCATAACAGGTTATCTCCTTCAGTGATCGTTCTGAGAACTGGTAAACATATGGGCCAGATAAGGCGCTGCGTCACAGAATCGTAAAGGCCATATTCGGCTTCCATCAAAAGCCAGCAGAGAAATTTCTTGGTCTGTCGGCCCGTGACGACACACCGTAGCGAAAGAGAAACGCTGCCTGTACGATGCGTCAGCGCATTGCTCGTCACCCCGCATTCATTGTTTCCATTCAAGGGAAATTCCAATGGACTCTTTACGCGTGCGAATGCAGCTAATGTCTAATTGTGTTTATGATGTCACAGCAAGGGGAAGTTTAAGGAAAAACTGTAGGATGTAACATTGATTCTACTGGGTTGGGGCAAGACTTCGAAAATGTATGCCTGTTATTGTTATTGTTTATTACGATTGCTTAAGGCAATACGTTGGCCCTGGTTTATAGTTGTGACGCTGTGCGGCGCGGCATCATAGTCGGAATATATATCGATCAGACGGCGCGGAAAATCGATATGCATGGTGATCATGGTGACGCCCCGCTTTGCGGCGCAAGTAGAAACTTGGGCTTAGAAAGCTGCCACAGTAACAATCACATGAACATCATTCAGTAAAAAAAGAACACAGGGATGCAAAAGACAACCAATCGACAGTTCCTACAAACAATCATACTATTCAAGCACTTTCAGATCGAAGAAATAAGCTTTCAACTCGGCTTCTGAATTGTCTCGGTGTTAGGGGAAACTGTAGGTGCTTAGTGAATTTGAAGTAGAAAGTTCCTACGCTATAAGTAGAAGTCATTGCTTGTAAATTGGTTCTTGGCCGAAGTAGCTGTAGCTTAGCAGAGCCACCTCTTGTGTGCGAAGTATTTATCTTAAAAAATCCACAAGGCCCAGAATTGGTGACAAAGTATAACAACTTATGTACAAGACAAATGTCGAAAATCTAGGGTTGGTAGTCCAAGATATTTTTTCTGATTGGTGCCTTCGGTACACATGAATATAAGAAACTCCCTGTTCTAAGAATTAGCTTCCTGGTGAAGTTGTTCTGCACCTTCTCAGACGAAAATGCTCGTGTAGGACAACGGAGCCCAGCTGAGGCAAAGCGAAACTCCCAGTAGTTAACAGTAGGTGAATGCAGTTGATAATTTAAGACGGCGGCGTAAGCTCGGACATAATTTGTGTAGTTACGCAGGAAGTTACATATTCTAACCGTTAAATGTCTGGAATCCCGGTGAAAAATTGGATGTGGAAAAAAAAGCGCAGCGTCTTAAGGAGACGAGCAAAAAAGCACTGAAAACAGGACAGAGAGGCAGTTGAAGCGAAAGGGGACTGTAATCTCCAGTTCGTATATTGACTGACCTAAGTGCAGAGGCGCTGCAACGAACGCCTATATTTTTTACGAGAAACTTAAAGGCCAACGCTGACTGAAATCCTCTTGAACTACTCCATCCGGAGAAAAACTGGTCACAACTGGACTTTCATTTCGTCCATCGACAAATTTCTAATGACGACTAGTTGCTCTACCATTTCACTGCTGGTACGCCTGTATTTGTTCGCTGGAGATTTCAACATTATCCACACCAACGCTGTCTTCCCCAAAAATGTCGATAGACCAGAGTGCGCGTCTGGGAAGGTGGTCTTGGGGGTGGGGGGGGAGGGTTTCCATTCTGCGCGTGTTTGATTCGTGGTTCCTCTTTTCTGACTCCTTGCGCGTGCAGTGTGGGCTAGGTTGGTTCATGTTTTGTTGTTTCTCGAGTTCTCATGTATCTTTGGTGTTCATTGGTGTCATAGTGTCGTTGTTGTTCTTTATTCTGTTGTTCGTGTGTTTTGTTGTTCTACTTGTGTCCTACTATTGATCACATACTTTGATGTTGTGTTGGTTTTCTCCAACGGTGTTCTCTTGTTTGGCCTCGTTTTGCTTTGCGGTTTCTCTCTAAAGTGTGCTTGTCGCGTTAGCCCTCTTTCCTATTAACTTAGGAGTATTCACATAGCTCTTATAGTGCAGTTTTGCATATATTTCCATATACTGAAGTTTATTTTGGTTGCAATGTATATTTCGTGTAGTGTAGTCATGTCTTATTCCTCCCACATGGTTCAGCACCTCATCGTGGATGGGGGTAGCAATGGGTGTCGAACTGCGATGTACAGCGGAGGTTTTCAATCTCCGGCAGGGCCTTCCAGGCTGAGGAGTTCCACAATTCCTCGGAAGCCTAGCGAAGTTTAAATCACAGCACGCCCCGAAGGCAAGAAAGGGGTGATACGAACTCCGCACGGGGTGAGAAAGGAGGTAGACACCATAAGCAGTTATTGGTTTGTGATGTCACCTCATGTAAAGTTTGGCACGCCATGCCCTGCAGAAATTGCAAAAATGGCAACGGTTCCAGCGTCAGGCTCAGGTTGACAGGTCGGCTGATGGAGAAACTCGTCACAAACCAGGATCAAAAGTCGCAATGGAATCAGTGTAAAGGCCAGAACGTCACGCGGAAGTGACGCGCAGAACCCTCGCCCGAGTTCTGAAGTCAGTATGCGAGGGCTACCGAGTGCAGAACGACCTCGGCCAAAGAAGCTAGTTCTGGGGACTCTGAATGTGGGAACACTGACCAGAAGATCCAGAGAAGTGACCGACTTGATGAAGCGCAGAAGGATACAAGTCCTGTGTCTGCAGGAAACGCGATGGAAAGGGGCGAAAGCCAGGGAGATCGGAGAAGGGGTCAAGCTGTACTACAATGGAGAGGACACAAAGAGGAACGGGGTAGGGATAGCTGTCGCGGAGTCCCTCAAGAACTCGGTAGCTGCTGTCCAAAGGATAAGCGACCGCATCAAGTCGCTGCAGCTGGATACAAAGGAAGGTTACTGGACTGTGATGTCCGTCTACGCCCCACAGACCGGATGCTTCGAGCACGAGAAGGATGATTTTTACTTCACGCTCGAGGAGGACATGAGGTCCGTACCAGAAGGCGATTACCTGTCCATAGCAGGGGACATGAACGGTCGCGTAGGGTGTGGCAGAAGAGGAGCAGAAAGGGTTTTGGAGATAAAGGGGTCGGCTTGATGAACCCAGATGGAGTCTCCATCTGGGATCTGGTTATCGTCAACGACCTGGTAGTCTGTAGCACCTTCTTCGCGGAGAGGGAGAGCCAGAAGGTGATCTATGCTAGCGGAGGAAGATAGACGGAAGTCGACCACATCTTAGTGCAAAGGCCTGCCTTGAAAACTCTTCGGGATGTGAAGGTCCTTCCGGCAGAAAATATAGCACTACAGCACAGGCCAGCTGATCTGGCCATACCTCTACCCAGCAAACCCAAGGTAAGAACAGAGCCCAGAATCCGATGGTGGAAACTGGATGGCAACGAGCTATGGAGGACTGTGCTCGAAGCAGGTCTTCCGAATCCAACTGGCCCAGTGAACGAGACCTAGCGGAGGGTGACCTAAACGATTCTACGATGTGCCAAGGAAACCCTTAGTGAAACAAAGGGAGGAACCAGAGGAGATAAGACTACATGGTTCTGGAATGAAAAGGTGCAAGCTGCGGTGAGAAAAAAGAAGGAGGCCTATAAGCAGTGGCAGAAGACAAGCGCACCCGAACATCTTACAGTCTATAGGAAGCTGAAGAGTCTGGCAAAAGCAGCTGTAGCGAAAGCGAAGAGCGCGGAGATGGATGCCCTGTATGAGAAGCTGGACGGGCCACAGGGAGAGAAGTTCGCAATCCGGCTAGCTAAGGCACGGCATAGAGCTTGCGTCGACATTCGAGGGGTCAAGACAGTGAGGGGTGATGGAAGCCAGTAGAGGTCAGAAAAAGATGAGAGGAGTACTTCAAGGGGCTCCTAAATGAAGCATTCCCTAGTCGGAAAGTTTAAAAAGAACAACCATCGGAAGGACCCCTCCCATCCTGGACGCAGGAAGAAGTTCGCAACGCCATAAGAAAGGTGAAGCTCGGGAAGGCAGCTGGACCTGATGGAGTGCCAGTAGAGGCTTGGAAGGTGCTTGGGGACTGTGGAGTCAATTGGCTGGCACAGTCCTTCAATAGAGTCACGATAGAGGTTAAGATGCCGGACGAGTGGAGGGACAGCATCATGGTCCCCATCTTCAAGCAGAAGGGGGACGCGTCCGAGTGCCGAGAAATCAAACTGATCTCACACACGATGAAGATCTACGAACGTCTTGTTGAGTCGAGGCTGAGAGAGATAGTGACAATTTCCCAGGTGCAGTGGGGCTTCATGCCTGAGAGGTCCACCACAGACGCCATCTTCATCGCTCGTCAGGTGATGGAGAAATATCGGGAGAAACGAAAACCCTGCTACCCGGCATTCCTGGACCTGGAGAAGGCCTACGACAGGCTAGCTCGGGCCGTAATCTGAAATGCCTTTCGAGATAGGGGTGTCCCGGAACGTCTGATCACGGTCATAAGGGACATGTACGAGGGCTTGAAAGCAGCGATACGAACTCCCCACGGGGTGACAAGGAAAGTGGACATCACAGTGGGGGTCCACCAAGGGTCGGCTCTGAGCCCGTTCCTCTTCCTGCTGACGCTTCACTCTATAGTGAACCACCTTGAGGAAGGTTCTCTCAGAACGATCTTCTACGCGGACGACATCGCCCTAGTAACCGACAATCAGGAGGAGCTGGAGGAGAAGGTACAGCTGTGGCAAGTAGCTCTCGCGGATAACAGCCTGCGGCTGAACGTAAAGAAGGCCAAGTTTATCAGCTAAGGGGCAGTGCTATAGACCGATCCTAGACTGCCAAGGGGAGGCCATCGAGAAGGCAAAAGAATCCCGCTACCTCGGAAGTGACCTCTCTGAGGAAGGAAATGTGGAGCAGGCGGTCAGGGGAAGGATAAGTGCCGCATGACTTAAATGGAGGGAGTCCACAGGAATCCTCGGCGACCGTAGGTGCTCCAGGACACTCAAAGGCAAGCTATATAGAACAGCAGTGAGGCCTGCTCTCCTTTACAGCAGTGGGTACATATGTAAAGCGCAGGAGCGGCAGCTGCACGCGGCAGAAATGAGGATGCTCAGGTGGGCTTGTGGATGGAACCGTCGGGACAGAGCGCGAAATGAGGATAATGAGGATGTTAGGGCAGTAATAAAGAGAGCCCCGATCCAGCTGAAGATGAGGGAGCAGCGCCTGAGGTGGTACAGGCACATCCTTGGAAGACCAGAGGATCACCCCATCAGGTTGGCCCTAAATTTCGAAGCACCCGTAAGGCGTTCGAGAGGAGCCCCAGGGAAAAGATGGAAGGACGTCATCAAGAGAGATTTCGCCGAACTCGGCGCCACGCCAGACGACGGATCATAAGAACAGCGGACCCTGCGACTGCGCGGGACTAAACGCTCAGGAGAAGAAGAAGAAGAAGAAGAAGAAGAAAAAGAAGAAGAACAAGAAGAAGAAGTCATGTTTTCTTCATGTATATCATTCCTTATCGTTACATTAGTTTACCATCGATGCCATATTTCGTTATTCGTTATTCGAGTGCGTGTATGTTTTGTGTGTTCAAAATAAAGATTTAATTACCCAAGTTTGAGGTGAAATTCGACGCGTTTGGTCGCAATTTTTATCTAAATCCGCGTGCCAGTGCTGTATTTCAGTTGGTTGAACTCACTTCATCCAGTAATAGCTCGATGATCATGCTTACGTATCGACTTACATACATCTGGTGTATCAACATATGTACGCTTCATGAAGCATAAATGGGCTTCAGAAGTACTCTCTTCACAACCATTTTCTTCGCAAGACGCAGCTGAAGTCGACCTTGCAACCTACACGTAGGATCCGGATGAAAGCTAGCATTTAACATCACCTTGCATTTATCCTTGGGTTACCCTACTAACCCAACCTCTAGCTTGTTAAGCGATGGCTGGTCCCAGTCCCTACGAGATTGAGCGATATGATAGGTGTTCCTTGTCCAAAGTTGTCATTGGAAGGAAACAGTCACCAGAACATCTAAATGTTTTAAAATTTTGAGCAAACCATCACGAAAGGAATAGCATATTGCGTGAACTGTGTACAATGACGATGACGATCTGTACTTACAACGCCCGCACGCTTGCGTCCGAAGCATCCGTCGAGGACCTGATGATGCAAGCCAGGAAGATCAAGTACGACGTCATCGGACTGACCGAGACGAGAAGACACCACCCCCTACACGCCGCCTACGACTCCGGAGAAGAACTGTTCCTCGGAACATGCGACAGCAGGGGAGTAGGCGGCGTTGGTGTCCTCGTCAACACGCATTTGGCCATGAACATCGATTCGTACGAGTCTCTGACTAGCCGAATCGGACGTCTGCGACTGAAGCGATGTGGCTCCGTGCCAGCCTTGACTGTGTTCGTCGCGTATGCCCCAACATCCGACTACGACGACGAAGACGTCGAGGCCTTCTACGTGGAGCTGGAGAAGTTCTATAAGGAAGATCACACCTTCTACAAGGTGATCGTCGGCGACTTCAACGCCAAGATCGGGCCACGAAGGTCGCCGGAAGAACTTCACATCGGAACCCACGGTTTGGAGTGGAACGAGCAAGGTGAAAGGCTGTCTGAGTTTATCATGTCGACCAAGACCATCCATGGAAACTCGCAGTTCCAGAAGCCTCCCTCCCTACGATGGACCTGGGAATCCCCCGGTGGCCAGTTCCACAACGAGATCGACCACATCATCTTCAATCGCAAGTATTGCCTGACCGATGTCTCCGTTGTCCCCAAGTTCTACACGGGATCGGACCACCGCCTCCTTCGCGCGAGGTTCCGCTTTTCGCGTCAAGGAGAGAAGGCCGCGAAGTTCAAGAAGAGGAATCCCAGAACGACCATCAACTGGGATCTCTACACCTCTCTTGTCGGCCTTTGGGAAGATGCCGTCATGAACAACGTCGACGAGGAATACGATCGCTTCGTGCACCATCTCCACGATAGTGCTAAGGGAGCCGAGAGCTTGAAGACCACCAAGAGACGCCTGTCTCCGGAAACTCTCGAGCTGATACGCCAGCGTGGAGCAGCACGAGCGTCAGGCAACTACCAACTGACGTCCGAGCTTGCAAAGCTATGCAGAGCGGCGATAAAGGAAGATCTCAAGGAGAGAAGGGCGGAAGTGTTGGCTGAAGCAGCAGAGGCAGGTCTGAGCATTCGCAATGCCCGCCGGAACTTCGCCAACTTCAAGACCAAGATGACCGCTCTCCGACGTCCTGACGGAACCATCACCTCTTCCAGAAGGACCATGGAGAAAGTCATCCACGACTTCTACTCCGATCTCTTCGATAGCCACGTCCACCTGCCCCCATGCCATCTTCCGCAGGATGGATACGTCGTTCCCTCTGTTCTCCCTTCCGAGATCCGACACGCCATCTCGTCGGTGAAGAAACGTACAGCACCCGGTTCTGACAGGATCAAAACTGAACACCTGAAGAACCTCCCGCCAGCGCTCATCAACACCCTGGCGCGGCTCTTCACACGCTACCTGTCGCAGTGTAAGGTTCCATCTCAGTGGAAGACCAGCAAGACCGTTTTGCTGTACAAGAAGGGAGACGTGCACGACATTGGCAACTATCGCCCGATCTGCCTGTTGTCCGTAGTCTACAAGCTGTTCACTCGAGTCATCCTGAATAGGATTAGTAGAACGCTGGACGAAGGACAGCCATGCGAACAAGCAGGATTTCGGAGAGGATTCAGCACGATCGACCACATACACACCATTACGAAGCTCATCGAAGTGTCGCGAGAGTACAAGCTGCCGCTGTGCCTTACGTTCATTGACCTGAAGAAGGCATTCGACTCCGTCGAGACTGAAGCGGTCATGGAAGCCCTGCTCACCCAGGGCGTTCCTACTCAGTACATCAGAGTTCTTCGAGAGTTGTACAGTGGATTCACGACCAAGATCTCACCATTCTACAACGACGTCGTCATTGACGTGAAGAGAGGGGTTCGACAAGGGGATACCATATCCCCGAAGCTCTTCAGCGCCACCCTCGAAAACGTCATGCGCGAACTAGAATGGGAAGACATGGGAGTGAAGGTCGACGGCCGGCAACTGCACCATCTTCGCTTCGCTGACGACATCGTGCTCATAACCCCGAGCATCAGTCAGGCGGAACGAATGCTGGCCGACTTCGATCGTGTATGTGGAAGCGTTGGACTGCAGCTGAATCTTACGAAGACGATGTTCATGAAGAACGGATGGGTTTCTGATGCCCCATTCTCGCTCAACGGAACGAACATCTCCGAATGCTCCAGCTATGTGTATCTGGGTCGCGAAGTCAACATGACCAACGACCTAGCACCAGAGCTGAGCAGAAGGAAACGAGCGGCTTGGGGAGCTTTCAAAAGCGTCGAAGAAGTCGTGAAGAAAACGAAGAACGTCCGACTCCGTGCCCACCTATTCGACTCCACTGTTCTTCCTGCCCTAACATACGCCTCAGAGACCTGGGCTATACGAAAGCAGGATGAACACGCGATCAGCGTCGCGCAGCGTGGAATCGAGAGGACGATGCTCGGAGTGACACGACTCACGCAAGTGAGAGAAGGCCTCCGGAGTTCCGAGCTTCGCCGACGTTCGAAGATCAGAGACGCTGTCGCATGGGCCAAGTCGTCGAAAATTAGGTGGGCCGGCCACGTAATGCGATTCGCAGACACCCGCTGGACGAGAGCCGTCACAGATTGGATTCCGCGGGATGTCAAAAGAACACCAGGACGCCCACCAACGCGTTGGTCGGACTTCTTCGTGAAAGCCCTGAACGACCGATATGACGCTCTTCGTGTCCCTCGAGCGAGGAGGATCCATTGGACCACTCTGGCACGCGACAGGGACGAATGGAGACGCTGCTGGCGCCCGCTCGAGCAAGTCGATGATCAACGGGACGACAGGTGACAGGTGATACAGGTGTACAATGACGTCTTTCGTTCCTTCCTCGACTGGTGGCCCATTTTTGGGAGGCGGCAGCGATACTCATTTTGATGCATGCAGTTGCGCGAGCGTGCGTCATCTGGGCGGTGTCCTCGCTGCGTTGCTGGCGGAGAGGGCAAGTTTTGCGCAAAAGTGTCAAGATTGGAAGGCTGGGGGCGAGGCTGTGTCGGCGGATGCATTGTTGGGCGCAGTTGTAGTTGGAGAACCTATAGAAATGCTTAGGTTCGTCTTGTAGGGTGGAGTAGTTCAAGGGTATGTCCCTGACTAACCATCGAATGGTTTCAAGCTACGTCCAATAAGAGGAAGGGGAGGTAATTGGTGAAGGTAAGTGAGAAGGAAGATCCAAGAAGAAGAACTGCGTAATGGGCTATTGAAATAGGGTCTTAGACGATCAAACCTTTGTTTTTAAGTTGAGCGGCGCATGTTAGAAATTGAACACTGTTCAATTAACAATAAATTAGTTGATTTATTTGAAGAGTAGTTCTAGTGTGTTTCGAGCGTTATTTGCAATGGTTACGCATTAAAAGAGGTATACTGTATATTGAACGACCGATATGACGCTCTTCGTGTCCCTCGAGCGAGGAGGATCCATTGGACCACTCTGGCACGCGATAGGGACGAATGGAGACGCTGCTGGCACCCGCTCGAGCAATTCGGTGATCAACGGGACGACAGGTGATACAGGTGATACTGTATATTCAGAGGCCGAGTAAATAAAATATTAGCGAACCTATAATAACTGGATTTGATTTGTCGAATTTTGCCGAATTTGCAAGGCTTTTGTGAAGTCATGGCCATAATTGCCACCCTTTTTTTCTTCACGGTGATTCATAATGTGCGTGAAAAATTCGTCCAGTGCAGTCAATTATTAGTTTGAAGTTTGGCTAAAGTTCCATGATTTAACGTTCCTTCATGGAAATCTGGTCTGATTACAGGTTCAAATATATAACAACAGTATCTGTGGAGCATTCTTGAACCTCACCAAAAGCCCATTAAAAGTCCTTCGTGATATGAGAATAAAATGAATCTGATAACGGTAGAAGCTTTCTTATATCAGAATATAATGAAGTGGAGTAGGTAGTCTATGAAACTTTTCACACGAATGTTTGGCAATCTGTGGGAAAAACACTGTGAGCACCATACGTCTCTTGAAACGGGACTCATCATGTTCTCTTTCTAAATCACCATCGTTCATTAAGCTAAAACCATCTTTCGACCATGTTCAGTCCAAACCGGAATCTGGATTTCAGCAGTTCTCTCTCCTTTACCCACCCATTCGACGTAGTTGGTCTCACAAGACTTCTGAACATTTTGTTAGGAAGCTCTCCTACTTTCTCGTTGTGTAGACTGAGCTACAGAAGAATACCAGTACACCCCTTCTTGAACGGCAGCAACCCGAATCGGCTCAGACGATAGATTGCCACGTGCATTCGTGTTCTGGTCCGGCAACTCGTACGCGTTCGGGTCTGATCATACTTCGCGACAAGAGCGACAAGAGCCACTGGAGCGACTGGGGCGACGGATGTAGTGCGGTGTACATAAATAATTACGCGAGTGTGGAGTACGCAATTATCTACGTACACCACACTACATCCGTCGCTCTTGTCACTCTTGTCGCTTTTTTCGCTCTTGTCGCTCCTGTCACGAAGTATGAACAGGCCCTCCCACCATCACTAGAGGTGACGGTGCCTGCCGCGCCGCGCCGCGACCGCACACATGGCTGCGAGTGAGTATCGTTGCTCGCAGCCCCTATTTTTTTACTGTTTTTTATATTTTTCATTTTTTTTCGATGTTTCTTTTCTGGGAAAATCGTTTCATAGATGCTACGGGAGGCACTAACATCGACAGAATAGCGAAGCGCAAAATAGTTTTGCGCGTGACTCATATCAATAATGACAAATACGACCACAGGGCCCCTTGCTGAAACTCTATACAATGCCGTCACGAAAAAAGTCATATTAGACCATATATTGTTATTTCCGCAAAGTATAATGACTAGCAATTATGGCTCTTACGTTTGAATGTTGACTATGCGTCACAAATTCGTGCACAATTTCTTTCCATGAAAAAAAAAATGTTACAAACGGAAATCAATCAGCAATTTCACAGCTACAGTTTAGCTGACTCAATGAACGTGGCGTGATCTAAAACTGCTTGCTCTTCTTGTGGTAGACTTAAAAACTGCTGCTTTCTTATCCTTTCAAATAAGCTTAACACCACTTATTTATTTTAAAAGAAGTAAAAATTCCGCAGAATTTGAAATGTTGTCTCCATCTTGCGAGGAAGAAGAGTTACAAAATTTTGTGCCGCTGAGTGGCACCCAATGGGAGGAGGCTAGGGGTAACTCTATATAATGTGGTCACACACCTTCGTCAGAAGAAAAATGGATATCCACCTACATAAGAAGTGGTTCCTGCAGTCCAACATACACGACCAAAGTCGGGCAGCATTAGCTCCGCTTGGCTCACGCTCGGTGTTATGAGCACGATGTCGTCAGTGAAACAAAGATGGTGCAGTTGCCGATCTTCACTTCCATGTCTTCCCCTTTTAGACTACTCATGACGTTTGCGGTGTATTGGCTAAATATTTTAGTGAGTTAATGTCTCTGTAGGTCGTTTGTTCAGTTAAAATGTAACTGGACAGAATAAACGTCGAAGATGCACTCCGGCCCTTATAAAAGAGAGAGAGAGATGAATCACGCTTGCAGCACTGAGGATCTGTTCATGCTTCTCGACAGCAGCGACAAGAGCCACTAGAGCGCAGCGCGCGGAAGTATGAACATGCAACAAGAGCCACTGGATATGAACACTCTTGGCGGCGCACGCTCGGTTTTTATCCATATGCATGTTTTGCATGATCGACGACAGCGGAGAGAGCGTGGCGCGCGTGGCGTGCGCAGAATTGGCAAGCATGAACAGGCGACAACAGCGACAACAGCGACTGGAGCGACGGTGTCGGCGCTCGATTATGAACACTTTTCGTCTGCGCGCGTTCGGTTTTACTCGGTATGCATGGTTTGCACGGGCGACGAGTCGCTCTTGTCGCGAAGTATGAACAGGCCTTGAGACGGTATGGGGCACGAACTATGTCTTCACCAAGACGTAGACACCATACAGTTTCCACAACAGCTCCGTTGATTTCGAATTGGCATTGGCCTACAACTCATACAATCGCTCTCGACGGGCCGAACAACGACTTGCTATTGGGGTGAGCAGCTGCTTTTACATATGCGTATACATGCACATACATAGCATATACCAAATTATATACATATACACATATATATATGTAAACACGAGCTCGATATACGTGAATATATGGCTGCACAAGAATCGGGAACGCGAAGGCGACTACCCTGCAATATCTAGCAACAGTAGCAGACCCTTAACGTCTATGCTATACTCCCGAATACTCCACCGAGAATCCAACGGGGACCTAACGCCCGCGTACTCGGCGCAGCTCGCCACACCCACTGCAACAGCTGCTCGCCCCAATAGCAAGTGGTTGTTCGGCCCGTCGAGAGCGAATGTACGAGAAGCTTTCGCACCCCTCTGTTTGGCTATAATAAGCAATTCCATTGCCATTCCTTTGACATGCAGGTCCTTATTCTACCCACATAGTCCATGCCGGTTAACCCTGTTCCCTCGGCTCCTTCTGGAGAATGCTCTGCCCTAAGGCCTATGTTATACCTCGACGACGAGTCGGCGACGCTGTGCTGCACGAGCTGCTACACACAGCGTAGCAATCCGCGTAACATTGTCGCCGAGAACAGCGTCGCCGAAGTATAACATAGGCCTAAGGAGTTGGTATTTCGAAACCAAGAGGAAGGCCGGGGCATACTTCCATCGCCGTAATGCCATCGCGGCGCTGACTTCATGGCCATTCCGCCGCACGCGGTCGAATAGTCAAAAGAAACCTCGCCGCGGCAGCCGCAACAGTGGCGGTCGGCATGCGCGATGGCTTCCCGCGCTCATCGCAGGCACAGCATACTTTCCGCGCTGCGCGCGGGGTTTAGCGTTGGTCCTGGACGGATCGCCGTCGCGCTCCCTAGCAGAGCGATGAGCGATGCGACGAGCAAGCTCAGATTCTTTGGCGTCCCTCTGCAGAACGCATGTCGTCTGCAGTCGCCGCGACGGGAAGTATGCACGAGGCCGAACGTAAACACTTCTACCAGTTCGACGAATAATGATTCCACGCTGAGCCAGCTTTAGGTGGATCAGTTAGTAATAGTAATAGTTTATTACGACCATTTAAGATGGACGTGAGATAAAACAACAACATGGTATCGCCACCCAATTGAACAACTGCTATAGATAGCGACAGAAACCAAAGCAGTGTAGAACTGGTACAATTGTTCAATTAAGGAAGGTAAAGGTACAATAACAAGCAATCGGAACAAAAACACAGACAGAACACGTCATCAGTATTTGAGGAGGTATCTCCCAGCAAGTCTTTTAAACGATTGACAATTGTCTACAGTTGGATCTATAGTATCTATAGTATGGGGAGCCTGCCCTTGCAATGAAGGAATGTGCTGTGCTGTTTTTAGGCTTCGGATACCAGATTTTCAATGGGTTTCCTCTTGTTTCAGAAGGCAGCAATTTGTAAAACTTCGCGAGTTTCATTCTTATTTTGCTAGAGAGAAGTTTGTAGACCCAGCAAACGTCCGCTAGACTTCTTCTAGAAGACAAAGAGTGAAGATTTAAAAATCTGTTTCGAATAGAACCTTTAGGAACCTGGGGATGAAAGGATGTTTATAGTTTATAGCTCGTAGTTTATATACGGTTGTTACAGCTGTTTTGGTACGATCAAAACTCTTGCGCCCGGCGGGACTCGACCCGCATCCGTCGTCGTCAGGGCTCTAAAGGTGGTTCGCTTTCAAAACAAGTAGTCTACCCAAACAAGCTTTTAGAGATCCCAAAGCGAGGAGCGGATCGGAAGGTTAGGGGTCGTTTAGGCCTTGTTTAGTGTGCGCGCGCCGCGAGACGTGATGCCATGTGTAGTGACCGAATTGATCAACTGCGTCACTCGATCAATTTAGCCACTACACATGCATCGCGTCGCGCGCCGCGCGCACACTAAAGGCCCCCACAGACTTCAGCGGCAACGCCGCTTGCCGCTGTGGTTAAGGATAGGGCAGGGACGCCGCTGGCGGCGAGCTCTGCGTACCTGCCAGGGGTGCACACAAAATTTTGTGCGTTAAATTTCGTTAACGAAATCTCTTAACGGAAAATTTTCGTTAAATTTCCGGTAAATCGTTAAATTTCGTTAAAAATACAATTAGCTGCAAACCATTATTTCAAGTGAAAAAAAAATCAATGAAAACCTTATGCATGTCAACTTCAGGAAGTCAACAGCTAAAGTTCAAGGAATGGAGTGTACCACTGCATTGTAAAATAAACAACTCAATGAAGCAAATCCAGAAAAATAAACCGGTCTTCCCCAACAAATTATCTACAGGGTGTGGAGTAAGAACAGGTATGGAATTATCATTCATGATAATCGCTAACAAGGCATCTTGAAAGTGAGATCAGGCAGAATTCGGAGTTCTTTTATTTCCTAGATCCTTTGTCTGACTGTTCTACGAGCATATGCAACCTCGATGCGGGCATCAGCCCGCTAAGTACCGAAAGAACTAAGAAAAATACAATTAAAAGCCTATCAGTGGACTGTTTACATGTTGCCGAACGCACGATTTTCAAGAACCTGGTGCGTGAAACGAATCCTTTTTTTTTGCACCGTGATACGACATCGTGTCACACCGATCCCATACTGCCGAAAAGGTGTGACACGTCATCTACGTGCTAACGTTCAGGAAAAGTAGCTTTGCTAATTTTTGGTAATAGCGTTTTTCTAAAATGGTTTAAAATACGCCCGGTGACCGAAAACATTCTCTCCGTCTCCACTGTTCCAGGTGACGGGCAAACGAATTCTGTAATAAGCAGCGCCAGGTGGGGATACGCATATCTCACAAGGCCAGTGTCTTTGTGGGTTCGTTGACGTGCATGGAGGAACGGCGAAAAAATTTCTAGCTCCAAAATGCATTAAAGGATAAGAATAAATGACGGCGTTACTTAATCGCTTTTGAGATGCGCCACGCTTTCTACTTCTACGCAATATCGTGGGCGCGTTTCGAATGCGTATTTAGGCCTAGAATTTTGGCTGTGGCCAGCTAATGAAGAGGTCAGCGCTTTATCCTTCCCAGACAAGTCTGGTAGTAATTTCTCCGAGCCCGGAGGGATAGAAGGCTTAGTTGACCTGGGTGGAAAACCAGGAACATGGTATCGGATGCACGCGACAGTCGGCACCTCCGACTGCGCTGCACGCGCCCAAAGACCGCATTGTTTCCAAAAATTCAACTCAACAAATTCATGGAAACATTAAAATATTTTTGTTGATTTCAATAGTTTTTTTATAGGAACAGTTCTAGTGAGACCTGCAATATTAGAGAATACTAAGGGAATGTGACAAACCCATTGAGAAAAGGTCCGTTAAAAATTCCGTTAAATTTCTAAAAATTTCCGTTAAGTCGTTAAGCCAGATTTTAACGAAAAATGCCGTTAATTCGTTAAATTCGTTAAACCGTTAACTGTTAAATGTGCACCCCTGGTCCCTCCCTATGGTGAAGGATAGGGCAGCGGCAACGCCACATAAGTCTGGGGGGCCTTTAAGCCCTAGTTTAAACGGCGCGGCACGGTGATCGGGACGGATATCGAGCGGACGGCGCGAAAAATCGATATCTATGGCGATCGTGGAGCCGCCACGAACGCAAGTATAAACTAGGGCTAAACGACCCCTCGGTGTGCACGCGACGCGCAATGCGATGACATGAATGGTGGACAAATCGATCGATCGCGTCGCGCGATCGATATGAGAGCCTATCCTAAGATCGCGTCTCGCGTCGCGTGCACATTAAAAGACATCTTAGGCCGCTGAAAGAACCGATTCCTTTTAAAACCTTGCTCAGTGCTAATCGTCGAGGTTCTACAAGAAAAGCACTCAGCGACTGCCTCCAGCAATTTCCGTCAAAAGCCAACATCCACGAAGAGTATTCATCGCAGTCGTGACTTAACAACTCGACACCTGCCTAAACTCACGCCAGAGGGCAAAGAAATCTTGGCCAGTGTGAGGCGGAACTCCACCGATTCGAGCAAACTCCACAGGCTGCATCCACACGCTCTACCAGACTTGACCCTTTCGATGCCAAGTATGTGTGTTTTGAAAAACACAAAAAGGGAAAAATATGTGGTCAAGTGGTTGTCAGTGGTCTGCTGAACTGTGATGTCGAAGGAGCTGTAGTGGTTGGGGAAAGGGCTGTAGTGCGGGAACCCACTGACTCCGGACCACGACGAGGTGACCGCTCTGCGCTTTTAAATAGGCGCCCTTCGCATTGATGCGTATTCAACGCGGGCCAAAACGGCTCTAAAACATATGGAACTAGATGGCTTTTGACGGAAACTGCTGGAAGTGGTCGCCGCGCGCTTTTATCGTAGAACTTCTGCGCTGTTTCGACGATTAGCACTGTTGTACCGAGCGAAGTTTCGAAAGGGATCGGTCCTTTTAGCGGCCTAACGTTCTGGCCCGCTCTTCGCCTTCGGAATCCTAAGCGCTTTTTGGGTAGAGTACATGTTTTGAAAGCGAATCGCCTTTAGAGTCCCGACGACGACCGACGTTCGCTGCGTGGTTGTTTATTGGCAATCGTTAGTGAGGCGTAGATATTGGAGGGCTCTCTTCTCTTCGTTGCAAAAACGTGAAGAAACTTTATCCTAGAAGGAAATACGCGAAGGATCAATCACATTTTCTTGTCAATGACGAGTAGCTGACGTGAAAATATTTGCCTTCACCAGGAACTGTCTTCTTGACGCTTATCTTATCATCGAGTGAGAACCTTGCGACATGGCGCTATCAGGTGTTTGTTTGGGCACGAGGTCTTACCAAAACAAACGTCGTAGCGAGACCGCACATATCGGTCGCTAACAGTCACGGGAGCTGCAATTGGCGCAGTCTGAGCGCACCGGTCGATTTTAAGATTGATTTCACGTCCAAGTTGGACAAGCCTTCGATACCATCACGCCTAAACCATCAATGAAGGTGGAACGATGGTAGGTCACAATAATGTTTTGATGCTATCAAAACTTCTAGCACCAGGCGGGACTTGAACCCGCACCTCCCTCTAACCGGGCGGGAATGCTCTACGCCTTTACACCACCGGCGCCATTTAATCGAACGCAACATTCACACCTCGTGGGACCGATCAGCACTCACCCGTATATCGGGATATGGATATTGCCTTCGATAAAACGGCGCCGGTGGTGTAAAGACATAGAACATTCCCGCCCGGTCAGAGGGAGGTGCGGGTTCGAGTCCCGCCTGGCGCTAGAAGTTTTGATCGCAACAAAACATCATTGTGACAGCTTACAACCTCGATACCAGCCACTTGAGGCTTAAAGAAACTGATTGGATGATAGGTCAGTTTGGTAGCAAAGGGAGCCTCTTAGCCCTAGTTTATACTTGCACCGCCACGCGTCGCGGCACCACGATCGTCATAGATATCGATTTTTCGCGCCGCCCGGTCGATATCTATCCGCACCATCGTGCCGCGCCGCGCAGCGGCGCAAGTATAAACTAGGGCTTATGCAGAATAGACCTACATAGCGTCTCACAGTCTGCCCATTTCGTTCGGCCAAGTCTAGCAGCGTCTGAGCAGATTCTTCGTTTCGATCGAGATTATTGGTCCCTACATAGCGTTGACTAGTTGATCACATAAGGTGGATAGTGTTTACCATAAGTAATCAATACGCCGGCAATTACGCATTGATTTTACCAGTTTTCTATCTTTGTTGACCATTTAGGGTAGGAATCGATTTAAACTGTTCTCCGGTGGAGATGCTCACAACAGGTGAACAGAATCGATCGGGCGGCCATTGTCGAAAGATTTTATTGATTTTTGTCCAAAGTTGAACGTTTGGCGTACTATTAACCACATAATACATTGGCTGGTATCTCATAAAACAGCTAGTCTCCATCTGTCTGTCTATCCGTCCATCCATTTGTCACAATTAGTCACAATGGCAAGAGAAAAGGTTCACCATTGATCATTTTCATAGTTCACCTTTCCTGGAAATTAAGCCGATACATATGATGACCGATGGACAGTCTTCACAACGTGTGAGGAATATTGATCGAACAGCCATTATCGATTGGTTTTATCGATTTTTTGTATAGAATTGACAGTGGTTCGGTGGAGGGGTGAAATGCTCCTCCTCCCAGAAATGCGAGAGCTTATCCAGAGAAATGGCGACCTGCACAAAGAAGTCCGTCTCCTAAGGAAAGGGAATCCTTCTCTGAAAGAAAAAACTAGCAGGTATTGAAAGCTCTAAAGCGACTGCTAAAGGTCCAAGTGTGATATCTAGGGAGAAGTTCGACTTTAAGGAAAAACAATGATGTGGAGAGATCGATTGTAGTATTACATGTATGCTCTCCGAGACCGTCTGCTTTGTCCCCTTCATCGCAGGGTCCGCTTTTCTGGTGCCATGTCGCCATCTTCCCGCTCCCGTGCTATATAAGGGTGGAGACCAGCTACCTGGAAGACCTTGTGTGACGAATAAGCCCGGCGCTTCTTCTTTGCTTTCCTCTAGGCCGTCTTCTAGACACTTCGAAATTAAGACCTATGTTGCAGATGCCGTCTTCTTCCATACGCCTAACGTGGCCGTACATACCATCGCAGACGAGCTTCGCGCATCTCGTCAGCTATCGTCTAGCGCAACATCTTCGTCTCCATGACGCTGAGGCGACTTTTCGTTTCCTTCGTCGAAAGTTTGTACTCATCGTCAGTATCGTATATCGCTACCGGTCGGACGACAGTTCTGTTGATCTCAAACTGTAAGCGCTCTGGCATCTTCTTGTCGCAAAGTCCTCGCCACTTGGACTAAGCTGCACCTTCAGCATGTCTTTCAAATCTCCAGAGACGTATTCGACACGTCTTCTGAATCCATGGCAGGTTGGAAAACGCGTTCAGCTCGTCTTCTGGATCACCAGGAACGTTGGACGATGTCTTCGGCATGTCTTCTGAAGATTCTTGTCAGATTCGTATTCAGCGACCTCGATTACCTCCAGGGATGATGTTGCGGACCGCTTGAACGACATCCACAAGAAATCGATAATTTGATCAATATCGTTTGATGGCGATCGATACTCCAAAAACGTACTTTCGGATCCTGTTCAGCGACTTCGACTACTTCCAGGGCTGAAGTTCTCAGGCACGTAGAAGACGTCTGTGTGTTTTCCACTATATTCGCGCCTCGTAATTTCATCTTCTTACAGCTTCTATCTTCTATAACAGCCGCTCTAGGCTTAAGCAGAAATGAAAAAACATCATTTCTACGAAGGCCTTCGGCTTAACCGGTTCTATGCTGATATCAGCGGCTGGTTCACCCCGATATGACAGGTGAGTGCTGATAAGTGCTTGCTTTTAGGAAGGTATCGTGGATGTGCCCTTCGGTTAAACAGCGCTGGTGGTGTAAGGCGTAGCGTCGCTGCTCGGAAAGCATGAGGTGCGGGTTCGAGTCCCGCCTGGTTGATGTTCGGTTTTTGATCGCAACGAAACATTCTTCTAACAACTCGGTACATAGGTCATTCTAACAACCCATCAAGGACACCCTATTTAAAGTGTAAGAGGTCGGGAATATACCTACTACAAAGACAACTACGGATAGTCTGGAGTCGCACGATGCTTAGGGGAAACCGATTGTCAAAATTGTTTAAATCAGGCGCTACTAACTTACCATCAGTTTGATTCATAGTTTAGTAGTTCATTTCTAAGCAGCTTCAAAACAGTCTAATTCAACTAACCTTAAAATTCGACTTTTTCTACTTATGAATAAAGCTATGTAAGGAATGACCTGCTTACAGTCCTTCACGCATACGTGAGGTGAATTACATATAATACACCGACAAAAAAGAAGCGCGAGGAACAGCACGTGACTGAAAAGTGAACTAAAGCTGCAACTTTCCTCATGTTGTTCTTAAAAACGTCAGTGTGCTGAAAGATTATGTGCAATTGATGACGTTTATTGGCAGCTTAGATGCTCTTGAGATCGCATCTGTCGAACTCGTCGAATGTCCCCTTCGAACTCAAGGAAAGCTGGTCGCCTTCCACTTCATAGTAGAATTCAACGCCATCCTGAAGCATCGTACACATCATGAAAGGGATTGCCGTCGTAATAAATAGCTGCATCCTTTGTCTTCCGCTGTCACAACTCAACCTGTGTCGCTTATAGGTCAATCGCAATCACGTCTAGTATCGTCGTGGAAAATCTAAGGTCCTGCCAATGACACCAAGGAATCTTGTTTACGACGACGAAGATCGGTCATAGTTCAAAAGCCCGTGGGGGAAAGGGGCAGACCTCACCTGTTCTACCTTGAGCAGATCGAACGTCACATCATCGCCGTTGGGATAAACTGCCATCTTCGTGATGAAGTCCATTTCTCCCTGAAGCAGGGTTTCCAGAGATGCTGTGTGCAACTGGGAAATCGGAATGGCAACAGCCGTGGAAGGACGTACCAAGCTGCTGCCTATTTCATTCTCAATCTTTGCCTTGAGACCAGCTTCAACATCAGGGCCAAGCGTAAGGATGGCTGCTCCCTTCCGGCAGAAGCCATCTTCGACTGCGCGAGCCAGGCAGATGAGGGCAATCAGGGCGATCATTTGCATGTTGGAGGGGATTGCTTTGGAAGATACCAGGCACAAAAGACTACGACACTGAGGACTGAATCACACCATAGGGCTTTTGTACAGGAATTCTAACTGCAGAGAGCACGCCTTGTTTGCACATTTGGCAGGCCACAGGACACCGCTTTTTTGGGGCCAAATACGTTTAAGCCGTCTCCAGAAACAATTTCGAAACAAAGCTCAGCTGGCTGTACGTTGGACGACTCAACTTCAGCATTTCTGCCATTTGGAGGAGGATCTTCTGCTATGGTTGCTCCATTTCACCCTATCAAATGGCTTGTGGAGAAGAATTCCGGTTTCCTTAAGGAATACGTGCAGCGAGTGCTTTGTGGCATTTCTAGCTGTTTTCCGGATACATCTATGCTAGAGTAGACTTCAATTTGGTCAGGATTGTTCTACAGACACAAGCTCGTTTCCGTGCTAATCGCTAGGGTAAGCACTTGGAAACCGAATTTCTTACTGGTCAGTCTGCCTAATTACCTCTATTCCCTACAGGGTGCCGTCGAGAAATCAGCTTTATAAAGCGCACGTTTGCGTTTTTCATGAAGTCCATCTTACGATGCTTGGCCAAAGCCTCACAGTGTTGCGATGGCACGTGTAGGTGTGCATATATACGTTAGCTCCGGAGGCTAATCCCATGTCTGAGCCGCAGTGTCCAGAAAGGCCATTGCAGCCTTTCAGTCTGTTCGCAGACTGTTTGGTGATTTCCTCCTTTTTTTCAACACTATAGTGTAGCAGTAGCACTATACCAGTCATCTTCATCCATTAGATTGTTGCAGAAGTAATTGCCGACACGGACGTCGTAGTTCAAAATGACTAAATGAAATGAATAACTCTGCTCGTATCCAACGTTATGCAACAAAATAAAAGCAGTACGATTCAACACGTCTTTTTCAATGTTCTCGTAAGGTGTATATCCCTATGAAGTGAAAATCTAAGGCCCCTGTTATACTCCCGCGGGAGCTTCCGCGGATGGGCGGAAATCGCGTCGGGACCCCGCGCCGGGCCACTCGTCGCGGCCCGCCACGCCCGCCTCCGCCGTGCACCATTGGTCCGCGGACGTTGCGCGGATGCTCCCGCGGGAGTATAACAGAGGCCTAAAACTCAAGAATCGAAGTGCTTTCCGTGGGCGGTTTCAAGGCGGTCCAGATTACGAAACTGCGACTGTCGCAGGTTTGCATCGAGAGCTCGAAAAAGTGACAGTTAGTTGCGGAGAGTTCTGGAGAACAGGGAGTTGAGGAAGAACATCGATGCTTAACTGTGTTAAGTTGGGAAATGTCTTTTCTTTATCACGGATTCAATTTCTTTTCTTTCCTTTTAAGCCGCGCTATCACGGATTTCGGCTGTAATTTTCTCTGTTAAATTGCCTTAAGTCGTCGATGAATCCGGCCCCTGGAAATGTCTAGCGAAGAAATCAAAACAAAGCCGACGGCGACCACGCACTGTGGACGGATAGGAGATGCCTATCATACATTGCCCTCACTTTTACAAATTTTGAAGGATAAAGGGGACATTATGAAGTTTGTCCCACATTGGCATGCACCATGCATTCTTCTTTTGTGAGATATAGTTGCAGTCGGGCGCGTGTAGCGCAGTCGGAGTTGTCTGCTGTCGCGTGCACCTGATACCAGGTTTTTGGTTCGGATTTCCCGCCTAGGCCAACCAAGCCTTCCATCCCTTCGGGGTCGGTGAATTGGCGCCAGACTTGTCTGGAAAGGATAAAGCGCTGAATTGTTTATCGGCTGGCCACCGCAAGTCATTGTATGGCCAATACGCATTCAAATCGCCTCCATGACATTCTGTGGAGGTCAAAAGGGATTGAATAATGCCGCCTTTTATTCTTTATATCCATGACGAGTAAGGAGCAGTCCGGAACATCATCCACCCAAACCTCCATCCCTTTCGATTCTAGGTTCGGTTATGTTAGTAGGTGGATAGAGTTCACAACAAAGAAGCAATATTGAACATCCAACCAATATCATTCGACATTATCGTTATCTTCAAAGAGGCGACAGTTTATGGTAGGAAACAAGCGATCGTGTGTAAAGGAGAAAAAGTAATACATAGAAGATGAAAGATGTAGAGTCGTTACTGTTATTTAGAGGGGAAAACATTCAGCTAGCAGTTTTAGTGGCTAATTGGTCAGCTGTTTGCTGGTTTACTGTGTAATCCAAATATGCACTCAAGGCGAATCCGTGATGTCCTGCAGGGGCAGCTTGCGTGGCACCTCCATAATTTGATGAAGTAGGCGCTGACATGTGCGAGAAGGGAGAAACGTCGATCGCTGCTTCCCCAGCTCTCATGTCATTCTGTAGGACAAATGGGTAGCACCACGACGTCGTCCTACGTTAGCGTGCGTGCTGTGCTTGATGAAAATCCGCCGTTGTTTTTGCATGAGTTTGAAGTTCAGCCATATTCGGTGGACTCTTGCGTGAGGAGTTAGCAATTTCTTTCATTCGACAGTGTTTGTTCTGAAACGCGTCTACCTTCTTGTGGCAGCTTATGGCATCACCTGTTTTTTGGAACATCGACGCAATCGACAACGTCATCTAGGCGACAGTCTTCTGACGCTAAAATCGTTGCTTTACGGCTGTGCAAACCACCATGATGCGTGTTTCCGATGTCAGCTGTTCAACGGCTTTTCCTGCACTTGCTCATTTCACCTTGTCAAGATTCATTAGAAATAAAACTGCCCACTAACCGTGTAATGTTTTGAAGCAACTTGTGCCTTTTACTTTTGGTGATGTTTCACTGTTGGGCTCGTTGGTCGCACAGTAATCGAACGGTCGTGTTCCACGGAGGCCAAGCCCTTCCATTTCCGTGGATCAGGGGCAATCGTGGGGTTCGGTTTTTGCAGGTCCCTTTTCCGAAACGGATTTAGGGCCACGCTACCTCTCTCCATCACTGTTTTACTTCTTATTTGCCTTGATTCTTAAGCTTTCAAGGGATTTTTGAATACCTTAACAAGCTGTTTTTTAGGTGCAGCAGTCCCTAAACGTAAACAGGACCCTCACAGCTACTGTAAATGTGAGTACAGCTCGGGCTTTATGAAATTCAGTATCAATGTGCAGGAAGATGGAAAGATGCCAGAACGCCTTAAACCAAGAAAACGAGCTTGGCCTTGTAAAACAGTTCTGACCAAGTAGTCTCTACACCTTCGATAGCAGCGAGTGGTGGGAAAAATAGCATCGTTGTCAAATCGTATCATTCGGTTTAATGAGGTTATATCGTTCAGTATGGTACACTACGGTGTTTAAGATACATTTTCCATCAGCAAAAGAGCAATGAGAAAACCCAGCAATTCAGAATTCTGACTCCCGGATCCGAACCCATGAGCCTCTTCCTACATTCACTGGCACCTGCATCGTGAGCGGAGCACCTCAATGTCCCGCCTCGGTTACTGTATCGCCAACAAGCAAAATGTGAGTTCGCTGTAATTCCTCTACTGTTGCAGCCCCAGACCTTTTGCAGGTTAGATTCTAACCACGACATGGCAGCTCCAGACGTCTGTTTTGCTTTTATAGGCCCGCAGTGAAGTGATACGGTTTTTTGCGGTTTTTGATCCACCCAGATGTCCGCAGGAAATCTGAAAACTACCACGGTGTTTCTCTTGCAGTCCCCTACAACCCTCAATAGGTCACTTTTAAAATTGCCACGGGGCGCTCATTGACCTCCCTTGTGATGAAGTGATGGTCATCAATCAACTAGTGGAGACTTACGGGTAATTGGGGGAAGAAAACACTGCACTAAAAGAGTGATGCTACGTGCATGATCGTATTCACAACGATGCAATACCTCAAGGAGTCGGTGTAGCCCCAACTGCTGATTTGGCTTCGTGAAGTTTGTTCACCGCAATGTCGTCATGCTCTACGGTAGCGGCAATAATTTTCGTATTGTCTTGGGGACGCCCCATCACAGATGTGGCAGCGAAAACAGCTACACTCGATTGATTCTACCGGGCCTATATGCATTGTTCACAGCGTGCGCCATGTCGGCATTTAGATCCAAACAGTAGGTCATGCACGTCCAAACGTATCCTTTCATTATGTTTAAAATTCCCACCAAAAAAAGCTGAGCAATGACACAAAAGAATCCTAGGACGGGAGGCTGACGAGATGCGTCAGAGGAAAGCTCAAACTTCGTGTACCAGTTGCAAAAAGAAGACTTAGAACAGAATTCTTAACCTATAGAACTCTCACGTAATTAAACTTGCCTCTCGTTAAATACGACGGTATTATGACAATGTTTACACATGCTTGAAGTAGAGCTACTGCTTGTTGATGTTTTTAAATGTGATTGGAGTTGACTAATGTGTGACATTTGTTCGCGTTTGTGTTTTGTTCTGTTTTGTGTTTTGTAGGTAATATCGATCGATAAACTATTCTTGATGAATTTTTCGACTTTTGTACTGATGCGTTTTGTTCTTGTTTCTTTGCGCTGCATAAATCGTATTCGCGGTGTAAATCCTACTATATATAAAGGAGCAAGCGTGTGTGTGTGTGCGTGCGTGCGTGTGTGTGTTTCCGTCACAACTGGTGTGTGGGCACTGCGTAGTGGCACAGCACAGTGGCCGAACACGTCGGCAACCGTGCATGGTGAGCCGTAGACGTGCCGAACACGTCGGCTTAACCCCTGGGGGTAATCGAGGTCGCTGAACACGAGACTGGAGTCGAACAGTCGATATCGATTGATATTATCGATTTTTTGTGGATATCGTTCGAGCGGCACGAAACTTTAGCCCTGGGGGTAATCGAGGTCGCTGAACACGAATCTGGAGTCAAACAATCGATATCGATCGATATTATCGATTTTTTGTAGATATCATTCGGGCGGCACGAAATTCTAGCCCTGGGGCAATCGAGGTCGCTGAACACGAATCTGGAGTCGACCAATCGATATAGATCAATAGTATCGATTTTTTGTGAATGTCGTTCGGGCGGCAGAAAACTTTAGGCTTGGGGTAATCGAGGTCGCTTAACCCGAATCTGGAGTCGAACAATCGATATCGATCGATATTATCGATTTTTGTAGATATCGTTCGGGCGGCACGAAATTCTAGCCCTGGGGGCAATCGAGGTCGTCCCTTTTCCCGCTTTTTTTCTAACTTGGCCTAATCGACGTAGTTAAGATGTTCTTCCTGAGGAAACCATTACATAGGTGGCAGCTACAATTAATGATGAGAAGATATTGCCACGGTGAAGCCGTAGGTGCGGCCGAGAGGCCGCACGGACGTCTGGTAAATAAATAAAATTGACCTGTTGAGGAGGAATTTGCTTCTTTTTCTCCTTGTTTTTTCAGCAAACTTTTACCTTACCTGCAAATAATACAGCTTTAAGCCTTGGTTTGTTGAGGTTTCTTGCAGTTGCTTTTTTCCCACGTTATGTCAATAATCATGCTGTGTTCATGGACTTGTAGAATCATATGTGCAAATAAATAAATAAATAAATAGCGTGAATATGTTGGCTACTGACTATGCCTCGCAGCGAATAAACGATATCGAACAGCCCGATGTATCGATCTACTTTATTGATTTTTGTTCTGAGCTAATCGTTTGATGTGGGAGTGAATGTATGCCTTTGCGTACATAAGCTTCTCAACAGCTAAGCAGCACCGACCGATCAACTATTATTGATCGGTCGGTGCTGCTTAACTATTATTGATTTTATCGATTTCTATACTGATCTGACCACCTGAAGTGAGGGGTATTACGTGACTATATTGTCTGGTGTCAGGCATTCATAATGAGCAATAATATGTGTTGGTTAGTCAGCTAAGCTTTTTGTGCCAACACGAGGTTCTTAAGTGGATCATCCTTATTAAGCAGGGCCTGACCTTTCAACTTCTCGTCGTATTCAGAGGCCTGAATGTGGTGCATAAGTTTTCATTTGCGCTCCACCCCACCAAGCGCCTTCTCTACCCTATCATTTCGGACTTTCTCCACGAAAAAAAAAAACTTATGCATCATATTCAGGCCTCTGAAGACGACGAGAAGTCGAACTTCAGGCCCTGCTGAATAAAGATCCACCTAAAAACCTCGTGTTGGCACATAAAGACTAACAACTTACAATGCCGAGGTTTGAAGAAGAGAGAAGTTGGAGAATACATGTTGGTTATTGCAAGCTATTGGAGTATACTGAAACTACTTTCAGTGTCACCAACCCAATTCTTTCAGAGTAGTAGCGTACAGTACCGGACGCGTATTTTGAATAGACCCCGAAAATACCGCACTTTTGCGGTTTTTGCGTCTTTTTGCTATAACTCGCCCAAAAGTTCGTCCTTTTGAAAAAGCAAGAGTATATTTGAGCTCAAGAGATTGAGCTCTATCGTTTGGTATATACATGTCATATGAAAGATCAAAAATGGCCAAAATTGAAAACTTGCGCACCATTGAGAAGGCCGGCCGCGGACCAGTTGTCGGCCGCAAGGCGCCAAAACCGTTGTATGCTCACAATTCCTCTAATTTGAGGTCTTTTGAGAAACGGTTGGTACCGTTCGATTCGACTCCTCGAGATCTTCACAACCATGTATAGAACTTCGCCAAAACACCGCATTTTCGCAGTGGGTGGTCAAAGATGACGGAGCAGACTTTTTGCTATTAGAGAAGCTTATATTCCAGGACTTGCATGTTCTCGGAGCATCTTAAGCATGGCGCAAAGTGTTTTGGGATGACAGGAATCGTCTGAGAGTGCGCCGTGCACAATGCATATAGGGCCGAACCTATCAATCGAGGGGGTACAGTTTGTAGAGCATTTAGGGAGTTTTATGAGAAATTCTCAGTCGCCCTACCCAGAAATTGCTGTACTCTGCTCCAGCGAGACTTTGGAGTGCGCTATGCACAATGTATATAGGATCGAATCTATCAATCGACTGGGCGCCACAGCTCGCAAATTGCACGCGCGGGAGTGTTCGGAGCGCTATAACTCTGTTAAGTTCGAATCTTTTCGATGGCAACTTGTAGATTTTGTAGGCAATAAAAAGTTCAAGAACGGCACAGCAACACAGCGAGGTAGCTTATGATTGGACAAAGTTACAGCGGTGCGAAAACGTATTTTAGTCTTGTGTGACACAATTTCTTCCGACTTCAGTCGACGAATTTCTGTAAAACTACCCAAACGCTCGCTCTAAAATGTGGCGAGCTAACGGCATGCAAACTCGCGGACGAGTAAAGCACCGAAGGCATTTTACGATGACGTGCTCTCAGCTCTCCAGATGCCTTAACTGCTTTGGCACAATCTGCCATTTTGGAGCCTCGGAGGGCGACGGCGAAGTTCCTTCCGCGCCCTTACTCGTCCACCTCGACACTCAATGGTACCACTCTGTTTAGCTCGAGAGGCTCTATCGAATGGTATTAATCTTGGCCAATTCTGGGAATATCGACTTTTTGACAATTTTGCATCAAAGGCGCCTCGGCTCAAAGCCGCGGCAGAAGCACCTTGACGTCATCGAAAATCGATATTTTGAGCCGGGCGAAGTCTGATACCGTTCGATAGAGATTATGGTGGTGAATTGAATGGTGTTACTGCGAGCAGCAAGAACTGTAATCTGGGCGATTAAGAGCGCGGAGAACATCGACCGTTGCTGTGCTAAATTTGACGCACGGGCGTGTTCTGAGCACAATAACTCCGTCATGTTTGAATCTTTCGGGCAGCAACTTGTGCATTTTATAAGCAGTAGAAAGCTCAATAGGTGCGCTGAAACACAGCAATTTAGCCTATGAGTGGACAAAGTTACGACGGTGCGAATATGCTGGTAAACCTTGTGTGACACTTTTTTTTTCGAAATCAGTCGACCACTGTAGGAAGATGCGATCAGCTAGCGGCCTACGAATGCGTAGGCTAGCAAATTAGCTAAGGTACTTTTCGACGAAGTGCCCATAACTCTCCAGCTGCCGAAACTGCCTTACCAGGAAACTATCTCAACGGTAGGTCGGAACGGCCTAAGTGTTGTATATGGGCAGAATCGCCTCTCTCTGGGAAGCAACAAAACGCAAATATCTCGACCCCAATACAACTCTGCACAGAGTTAGGGACGACGGAAGTTGAGCCGTTGGCGGCGTTAGCCCTATGCCAGGAGGCGGAGGGCGGGCTCAAGTTGGCTGAAAACAGCGATGATGAGCGAGCGATGGTGGCGCAGTGCGTAGAGGGGCGGCGTAATCCCCATAATCGACGTTTCCAGCCAACTTGAGCCCGCCCTCCGCCTCCAAGCATATGGCTAACACCGCCAACGGCCCAACTTCTGTCGTCTTCAACTCTGCGCAGAGTTGCATGGGGTCGAGATATTTGCATTTTCTTGTTTCTCAGAGAGAGGCGATTCTGCCCTTATACAACACTTGAGCCGTTCCGACCTACCGTTGAGATAGTTTCCTGGTTAGTCTCAGCTGCCATTTTAGAGCTGCAGAGGGCAGCGGTGAAGATTCTTCCGCTTTACTCGCCCACATTTGAGTTTTTGACACAACAGATAGCACCATTTTGTTCAACTCGAAAAGCTCTATTGAACGGTATTAATTTCGGCCAATTCCGGGAAAATTGATTTTTTGACAATTTCCCTCGAGGACGAAGGCGCTCTTCGCCGAGCCTGCCCGGAGGATGACGTCATCGAAAGACGACGATTTCGAAAATTGCCAAATGTTCTTGTCCAAACTTCATTCAAATTCAACTAGGGGGTTATTTGGTGCGCTGATTACGAATCCGATGTTCGTTTTTGACAATTGCGCCGATTTCGACAGGTTTTGGATTTCCTTCTGGATAACTGAGGGTGGTCGGGTCAGGAACATCGATTTTGATCAAACTTAGTCAAAGGGCAGGGTTTATTCAGGGTGCCAAATACGATGCCGAAGTCCATTTGGACGATTATGACAGGAAACCACCCATACCGATAGCTGAGGGTGGTCAGTTATCCTGACCCTACCAACCTCAAATGGCCGTAACATGCCAAAATCGGTGGAGTTTTTAATAAAAATGGAAATCGGATTCGTAATCGGCGCTCCAGATAACCCTCATGACGATTTTGGACGAAGCCTGGACAAAAAAAAATCGGCAAATCTCGAAAGCATCGATTTTCAATGACGTCATCGTTCGCGCAGGCTCGGCGAAGAGCGCCCTCGTCCTCGATGGGAAATTGTCAAAACGTCGATATGCCCAGAATTGGTCGAGATTAATACCATTCGATAGAGCCTGTCGAGCTGAACAGAGTGGTACCATTGAGAGCGTCGAGAACTCGAATGTGGGCCAGTAAGGGCGCGGAAGGAACTTCGCCGTCGCCCTCCGTGGCTCCAAAAGGGCAGATTGTGCTAAAGCAGTTAAGGCATCTGGAGAGCTGCGAGCACGTCATCGTAAAATGCCTTCAGTGCTTTACTCGTCCGCGAGTTTCCATGCCGTTAGCTCGTCTCGTGCACCCGCGCGGTCAACCGAAATCTGAAAAAATCGTGTCACACATGCCCAACCCGCATTTTCGGACCGCAGTAACCTTACCAATTCGTAAGGAAATTTGCTGTGCTTTGGCGCTTTACTAGAGCATAATACTGCCTGCAGAATGTACACTTTCCAGCCATAAAGATTGGAAGCTGACAGAGTTATCCCGCTCCGAACACGCCTGCGCGTGCAATTTGCGAGCTGTCGCGCCCAGTCGATTGATAGATTCGGCCCTATATGCATTGTGCACGGCGCACTCTCAGACGATTCCTGTCATCCCAAAACACTTTGCGCCATGCTTAAGATGCTCCGAGAACATGCAAGTCCTGGAATATAAGCTTCTCTAATAGCAAAAAGTCTGCTCCGTCATCTTTGACCACCCACTGCGAAAATGCGGTGTTTTGGCGAAGTTCTATACATGGTTGTGAAGATCTCGAGGAGTCGAATCGAACGGTACCAACCGTTTCTCAAAAGACCTCAAATTAGAGGAATTGTGAGCATACAACGGTTTTGGCGCCTTGCGGCCGACAACTGGTCCGCGGCCAGCCTTCTCAATGGTGCGCAAGTTTTCAATTTTGGCCATTTTTGATCTTTCATATGACATGTATATACCAAACGATAGAGCTCAATCTCTTGAGCTCAAATATACTCTTGCTTTTTCAAAAGGACGAAGTTATAGCAAAAAGACGCAAAAACCGCAAAAGTGCGGTATTTTCGAGGTCTATTCAAAAGACGCGTCCGGTACTGTAGTCACGATTCGCGCCTCATTGCACTAGATTCGCACCTCGTTTCACTAGACCAAAAGCCGTCGTAGTTTCGCTTTCTAGTAAGTGCATTTCTTGATCGCGATCGGTTATTGGATTGTTTTGCTCTACCGTCGATCACCCGCCAGAATTTCACTGCTTACTCTCTGGTCCTTCAGACGCATACACACTATTTCGCCGCATTCCTGCCTACATCTCCACCACTGCTCACTGCAGTTTTGGGACTGGCTCGCGAACCCCCACGACGGTCAGGCACACAATCACTTCGTCGACGACGCCCGCACGAGAAGCAGTGAGTTTTACCCCTTATGCACAAGTCTACTTTTCTCTTTAGTGTGCGTGTATTCGACTTCGCATTAGTAGATTAGGAACGTTTCTTAGGTAATTTCATAGACAGCTGTTATTAACCTTCATTTCGTCTCGTGCCGCATTCACTAACACGTTCGGTTCATGATGTTAGTTTCATCAAACATGTAAATTGGTGTCAATAATATTAGATAAAGTTTAATTACCCAAGTTTGAGGTACCAAAGTCCTGCGTGGCACCGTTTGACGACCGCTAGTATTCGTGACTATACCCACTATATTCCACGGCACCTCAAACACATGGAGCGAAGCTCCACCCAGGAAGCCGTTATTTCCTTTACAAGCAGGCATACAGGATATGAGAGCGGCAGACTACTGGTAATCTGGTAATGGACAGGAGTTGGTGTAAGTAAATCTCTGCTTGGACATTCCGGTTGCTATGTCGCTTTAATATCAAGGATCTCGTGAATTTTCGAAGGTGAGATCGGCAAAAACTAAGTGGTAAAGCTGATGTGTTCATTGCACAACGAAGTCAGAACGCTCACAAATTTTAACTGCTACACAGCAAGCGCTACAACAAACTCTAAAAAAACAAACGAAAAACGAACAGACACTAAAGACACTGTGAATTTATTTGATAAGTCTGCTGGCTTCTACTTCTGTTCGACGACAGCCCTTGTGCGGGATCGAATTCGAACCAGGCACTGTTCGGCTGAATCGGCGCGCTCCTCGGCCGTCTCCAACGCCATCTGCACGGTGCGGTACTTGGCCAGGTGACCGTTGGCTTGCTCCTCCTGAAGCGGAGAGGTACATATAACTGGGGTTTGCTTGGAGCAGCTGTGAAAGCACCTACCGCCTCCTCGAGTTGTTTCTTCTGCAGCTTCAGCTTGCCGGAGAGCTTCTCGACCAGCTCTTGGAGCTTGTCGTAGTTCTTCTTATCCTCGGTTACCTGATGCAAACTCATAGAATGTATGGAAATGTTGATGAGGGTCAGCAGCAGAGTGAGCCGACCATACCTGGAAGTCCAGTTCACGAACTCGGCGATCGGCGCGGGCCAGCGACTTCACAGCCTCGGCGGCACGACGTGTCTCGCTCTCCAGATCGCTTTGGAGCTGCTTCAGACGAGCCTCAGCCTTCTGCACCGCCTTCGCTCCTCCCTTCATCACAGCTGCTTCAGCCGCATCAGCACGCTCTTGCATGTCCTAGAAACTTGGGAGGTTTAGACCCTGGACGATGAAAAAAGTGTTTTGGTGTTTTTTAATAATTTTAAACAGTCGCCATATATAGCCTCTGGCAAGGACTTTATATGACTTGCGGGGTGATCTTTACCTTGAAATCCTCTAAAAACGCCTCGTTCCACGTGAACGTTGAAGAAAAATCTTGAAGAACACGAGAAGTTTGATCAGGTGTGAACTGCACTCTAGAGGTGTCCAAAGGGCTGAACAATGTGGGAAATATTCCGGCGGTGTTTTCATGGCTAGAAAAGCCCAACCGTAGTCATTCGAAATGCTAGATGTCAAGAAATAAAACACGGCGTTACTCAATCCCTTTTAGGATACGCCACGCATTCTATTCTGCGGGATGTCGTGGATGCCATTTGAATGCGTATTGGACCTATACCTCAGCTTGAGGTAGCCAAACAATAGACAAGCCAATGTTTTATCTCTCTGAGAGAAGGCTGGTATCAATTCATTAACCTTGGATCATGATCCTTTTCAAGAAATAGTTCCTCGTGCAAAACTAGACTACGATGTTGACAAAAATGCCAAATGCAAGCTTAACCGCCGCATTCACGAGAAAGAGGCACGGATATAAATGTCGCGTGGAGCGCGCTAATCGATGCCGACAAGAAGTGCCTGCGGGAGTGCCTCCAGCTACGAAAACTACTTGGAATCTCGGTGGATGTACGCAGAATTCCATCCGAACATCCAATCTATGCGTTCTGCCCTCTTATCGTTAGTATCCAATAGCAACCTCCGAAATTGTGCTACATATATTCTTAAGCTTTTTTTATGGGAAGTATTTGTATTTTATGGGAAAATATTGAGCTTTTTGATGCCAGATGTTTATCGTGAAGCTTTTTTATGCCAAGTATCTGTGTTTTACGATTAAAAAGCGTGTGGCCAAGTGGCTATCAGTGGGCCATATTAGGACCGTAGTGTTGAAAGATCAATTCCATCTCAGGGAAAGCCGTAGTGGGGGGACCCACTGACTCCGGACCACGAGAGAAAAACTGCGCTGCGCATTTAAATAAGCGTCCTTCCGAATGCTGCGTATTCAACGCGGGCCAAAACAGCTCTAAAACATGGACGGGCTTTTGATGGAGACTGCTGGAGGCAGTCGACGGGTGCTCTCCCCGTAGAATCTCGGAGCTGTTTCGATGATTACCGTTAATGTGCCGAGCGAGGTTTTTGGAGGCCAAAGAACTCTACCTTGACTTGGCTCTCCAACTGCTTCTTGTAGCGCTCGAGTTGCAGTGAATGATCCTGCTCGTGTCGCAGATCTTCGGCCAATTTCGCAGCGTCGGCGGCAGCGCGACGACAACGATCGTCGGACGCAGAGAGCTCCATTTGGGCCTCGGCGATGTCGCTCTGGAAAATGGGCGAAGTTGTTTGCTTCAATCGGCTCTATAGGTCGCTACGTCGAATCTGAACCCACCTTGAGTAGGGCGATTTCGTTGTCAAGCTGGCTCTTCGCGGCGGCAAGTCCGCAGTTTTGCGAGTTCAACTCGTTGTTCTGCTCCTGGTGCTCCTTCACGCTCTGCTCGACAACGCGACGAGCGCGCTCGATCTGTAAAGAGGATTCAGTTTTTGGAGAACAAATACGAATTGATCGTTGACGTGCCGTACATGGGGAGGCGGGAACGAGCCAAGCAATAACAACTAATTGAAGCATTGACCGATCACGCGTCAGCCAATCAGGGCACCGATCTGAGTGGCATACCAATTGGTTGCGACGTGGGGTCGGATTCATTAACGACTTACATAACTTTAATAGAGAATTCACAGCGGAAAACTCAGATAACACGACCTATCGCTCACCATGTCGCTTGATAAGCCGCGCTATCAGGGATTTCGGCTGTAAGTTTCTCCGCTAAACTGCTGTAAGTCGTTGATGAATATGGCCACTGATTGGTCTGCTGTGATTTCCTTTCTCCAGACGTAGGCCACATTGACGACTAGTACCAAGAAGTGTATGGAAACGTTGATGAGGCTGGTTAGATCCCAGCATCCTTTTCTTTCAAGAACAAGAAATTGTAAGGGAACGGTGCTCTATTTTGCTACGAGGCTTCTATTAGAAGTTATAGAGCTCATGGAAGTCTTCTAAGACCAAACGAGTGAATAGTCCAGCATAGTGTATGAACTTACAGCTTCAAGCTTCACGATCAACTCCTCCTGCTCCTGCTTTGCGGCAGCGAGTTTACGCTCAGAGCAGAGTAGAAGCTCTCTGAATATAAGGGATTTCTTGCAGAAGTGCTAGAATTAATAAACACCGAACTTACCTGAATTCCTCGCGTCTCTTCTGCTCATCATCGATGGTCTGTTGCAACTCGCGGGTCTGATCCATGTATCTCCTGCAACAGAGCGGCGTAGGATTCACTACACAACAGGAAATGGTCTAACTCAAGAAGGGACTATTGCGCCGAAAGACCATAGAGGTGCCAAAACAGCAGAGTTAAGAGCCAAAAATATAAAATTCTCTATAAAAAGTTCACAACTTATACGTAATGGCAAGCTCCTTATAAATTGAATTTTGTTTTTCTATTTTTACTTTGTCGCAAATATTTTTATTTATTTTAATCTTGAGGTGTCTATCGTTTATCGAAAACGTTGCGTAACATATTGAAGATAACTTTGCTCCAAAATCTGACGGCATAATTATTTATGGGCAGGATTGCAACACCCTTGGGCGGGAGTTTGACAGAGTTTTATAGGAACGATATTCTATTGCAAATTTCCCGAAAAAGGTATAGAATCCTGACTGTTTATCAGGTTATCCGGAAAGTTCTCAGCGTTTTGTGTTACCGTTCTTCATTCGTCTATTATTAAGTAAAAATTCAGCTTGCGTTGCGCATTAAGGCTGTAATACTTTCTTTACAGAATTTTCTAACCCCCTAGGCATTTCCACAAGGAAAAGGTAATGGTCATTGTTTGGTTGTCGGCCGCTGGTGTGATCCACTGTAACTTTTTGGCACCGGGCCAAACGATCACAGCAGAGTCCTACTGTAAGGAAATCGACGAAATGCGCCGAAAATTGAGTCAACTTCAGGCAGCATGGTCAACAGAAGAGGCCCGATTCTTTTGCACGATAAGCCCGCCCACACGTTTCACAAATCACCATTCGAAAATTGAACGAGTTAAGGGATGAATTTCTGCCTCACCCGCCATGTTCTCCAGACCAACCGATTGCCACCTTTTCAAACAGTTTCAGAAATTTCTCGCTGGTGAAACCTTCCCCAATCAGGACCAAGCCAAAACGGCTTTCGTGGATTTTTTTTTCGCTGATCGAATAGGTCGATTGGTGGCCCGTTGGCAAAAGTGTGCTGATTCGAGCGGTGCTTATTTCGACTGAATACGATAAGACTTGAGAAAGTTATGGTAGTTCAAAGTGAAGCACTCAAAACGCTGAGAACTTGCCGGACAACCTAATATTAGGCCGACGCTTCAGACTTGATCAACTCTGCAGCGTCTACATTCAAAACGATGGCCGTGCACTTCAAAACAGATCCGATAAAGAAATTTTATAATTGGAAACTTTTTTAAAACCTCCAGTTCTATAAAGGCGGACCAGTGGCGCTCGCGGAGGGGTCGTAAATCAATTAGCGGGCGTTTGAGAGGACAAGCTCCACAACTAGGTCAAAACCTTGCAGTGCCACAATCCATGCGGGTAGTTGGATTGGTAGGAGGGAGATGAATCTAACGGTGCAGTTTAATTTCCATATAATTAAATTTGGGCGCGTGTAGCGCAGTCGGGTAAGGCGCCGACTGTCGCGTGCACCCGATACCAGGTTCCTGGTCCGGATTTCCCGCTCAAGCCAACCAAGCCTTCCATCCCTACGGATTCGGTGAATTGGCAGCAGACTTGTCTGGAAAGATAAAGCGCTGACTTGTTCATCGGCTGGCCACCGCAGGTCATTGTATGGCCAAATACGCATTCAAATCGCATCCACGACATCCCGTAGAGGTAGAATGCGTGGCGCATCCCAGAAGGGATTGAGTAACGCCGTCCTTTATCCTTTATGATTAAATTTGAACGAAGTTATGGCACTGCGACGGTTTGCGACGGAAAAATTCGTAAAGCGTCGATTACACACGAATTAGGAGCGATATTGTGCATAAAAGAGTTGTCCAAACTTTGCCTCGAAATTTTCGGAATTGCTCTCATCCCACGTCGGAGCTCGCATCAGAATAAGAGCAAGTGAGACGTATGATGCAGATTTGTGCCACCTAATTTGAATTCCATCGAGATGGGTGGGACCGTAAAAATGAATGGGAAGGTCTCTGTTAAACACCGTATGTGCTTTTCTCAATCTATTTCTTGCAGTGACTCTAGGTTCGAAACAGCAGGTGTCAATGAAGGCGGGACCATAGCACTTTGGCGCTGGGGTGAACACTGTAGAGTTCTTGAGATTTTGCCATTCTGTTCTACGGAGAGACTTATTCTAAAGCGTTTGATGGTTAAACCTAATACTTGGTCCACAAAATTCCAAGATCACCTCTACTGAGAACAAAACTTGAAGTTTCGTGATGAATCAATAAATATAGAAATCACTAGATGTTCCCAGTTACGTACCTAATGTTCTTCTGGGCATCTTCGTTGGCGCGATTCGCATGATCGAGAGCGATTTCCAGCTCGTTGATGTCAGCCTCGAGCTTCTTCTTCACACGGAACAGCTCAGCCTTCGCTTTCGTCTCCGACTCCAGGGTAGCCTGAAATTTTTTTGAGGGTCACTTCTACGTGAGTAAAGCAATCGCTACGCTGTTGAAGTTATTCCCACCTGAATGCTGTCCATGGTCTGCTGGTGGACCTTGCGGGAATTCTCGAATTCCTCTTCCTTCTCAGCGATACGCTTCTCGATCTCGGCTCGGATTTGAGCGGCCTCGATCTGGCAGCGAAGAGATTTGCTCTCCTCGGCTTCCAAGGCCGCCTGAATTGAAGGTGTAAGCAGCTGAAGCGGATGCAACTAGGGCACAATGCTCACCTCAGCCTCGTCAAGACCTCGTTGAAGTTCCTCCTTCTCCATTTCGAAACGACGTAGATTCTTCGACAGAATGTGGGTGGCTCTTCCACCTTCGCCAAGCTGCTCGGTCAGGTCACGGGTCTGAAGGAACACGGCTGACGTGGGTTTATTACGACGTAAAAGAGTGGATGTTTCAGTTATTGAGCACGATATTCTCTTTCTGGTGCAAGTAGATCACCGTAATCTCCTACCTGGTCTGAGAGGGCCTTGTTCTCCCTCTTCAATCCCTCGACCTGGTCGCTCAAAGCGTCGTGGTGTCCACGAAGTTTGTGGGCCTCTCCAGCGAGCTGACGTGAGTCGCGCTGAGAGTTATCTAGCTCCAAGTAGAGGTCGTCGACCTGGAATACCGGAAAATACGCCCATCCTCTGCATGAGCTCTAGGAGGACCTACTTTCTTCTTCCACTCGTCGATAACCTTGTCGAAGGCCTTCTGCTTCTTCTCCAGCGAGGCAACAGCCTGACCATAGTGCTCAGCCTCGAGACGGTTGGCGTCAGCCTCGGCCGTCAAACTGGAATTCGCTCATTTTTCGAGTGGAAGCTCATCCAACAGCGTACCGGTCGCTGACGTGTCCACATGGGGAAGGGAGAAAGCGCCAGACAATCACAACCTATCAGAGCACCGACCAAAGACGGGCCAGCCAATCAGGAATCGCACCCGCCGGTCTGGTTTCCACACCTCCATTCCTTGCGACCTGATTGGTCTGGCGCATTCTCGCCTCCTCATGGAGCACATATCAACGACAAGCACTAAAACCTCACGACTAACCGGCTACGAGCGTTCTCCAGTGCGACCATCTTAGCGTTGCTGGCGTCGAGTGCGTCCTGGATCTCGCTGGTCTTCATGTTCTGGCGCTTCTTGACCTCGTCGAACTCGTCGGAGCCGATGAGTCCCTCAGTCTCGAACTTCGTTCTCCACTGGTCCAACTCGATCTGGGCCTTCTGCAGCTGGCGCATGGACTCTGCTTTACCGGCCACCTCGTCTTCGATCGACTCGCGCATCTGCTCGAGTTGACGGGTGAGGTTCTTCGACAGGCTGTTGAGATTCTGTCGTTCACGGCCTTCTTCCTCAGCGAAGCGACGGGTCTGGTCGAGTTCGTTGGAGAACTGCAACTTCAGACGAGTGGCCGCCTGGATCTTGGCCTCAAGCTCTTCGACTTGACGCGCCAAATCCGAGTTTTCGGAGCTGAGACGGCCCTTCGACGAGACGAAGTCTTGAAGTTGACGGGTCTGCTCGTCCGCCTTCAGACGAAGCTCCAGAAGACGAACCTGGAAAACATTAAGCTCTTTGACTGCTCATAGGCCTCCGTGCCGATTGAAGGGTCAGTGAGACAATATCAGGTCTACTTGAGAATACCTTTGCCAACAGGCGGAGCTTTGGTTTTTGCCGTAGCTCCGCCCATCGAGAACAGTGATCATCAGAAAGTTAATACTGGCGGATGATAAACGATAAAAATATTCTGTCACATGAACTGACTATGCCCAATTTTGAGCTGATAGTTCTCTTGCAAAGTACCGTCCTCTTTTGGACAAAGTTCTCGTTCTTGGGAACGTAATATGCTCTTAGGCGGGATTCATACTTCGGTCGCGCGCGGCGTCTGCGCCGCCTAATCGATATTGGTGACAATCATAGCGCCGCGTCGCCAAGCGACTGACCATATGCTTACCTGCTCCTTTCTTAGCGCGATAAAATATAGAGAAGTCCAAGATCACTCGGAAACTGAAAGGAGGCAAAGGCGAGAATTCTCTGCTATTTTTTCGGCGTTATGAAAGCTACAATATCGATCTACTAAGCTGCCCAATCGATATCGATAACTTGAATAGTACCACGCTGCCATACGATTGAAGTATAAACCCAGCCTTAGATAGCAAGCAGTCCCATGGATGCCAGGAAGAATGAAATGAGCTGGCGGGGAGCTTTTTTACTGTCCTTGTTGCGGTTTTATGAAAGTTACTAATATCGATCGTCAGGACCGTCTAATCGATATCGATAGCTTCTATGCACATCGCCGCCAGAAGGCTGGAAAATCCACCTTAAATCCACCAGAAAACATTTCCAATGTATCCTGAAGGCTAGAATGGAACAAAAGAAAGCAGTTGGCTGTTTCTTTTGCGCATCTTAGGACATTGTCGTTAGGATTGACCTACGGTAGGTGGGCGGAGCTCGCCAATCTTCCATTACTCCGCCCATTCTCAAATAGCCCAACAGCAGCGCCCAAAGATACGAAGACCAGAAAACTATAAGAGAAACCGCTGTACCTCGTGCTGCTTGGCAATGCGCTCCTGCTCGGCGCGGGCCTTGGCCTCCTGGTCGAGAGCGGTTGAAGCCTCGTCGAACTCGCGCTGCACCTGAGCCTTCTCCTTCTCGGCGCGATTCTTTTGCTTCTGCAGCTGTTCGACCTGATCGGAGAGTTCCTGTACGGCGTCAGCGCCCTTCTTCTTCAGTGTCGCCAGCTGTTCGCCGAATTTCAAACCGGCTTCCTCCAGATCACGACGAAGTTTCGCCACCTCCATGTCCTTAAACGGAGAAGATTCAATGAGGACCGTGCTCCTGTCCTCCTCGCTGGCTGGATAGTTCGAGAAGGGAGCTCGACAGCTAAAAGCGAACCTTCTTCTTTCCGAGTTCGATCTGGGCGGCGGTGGCACGAGCATGCTCCTCGAGCTGGTCAGTGAGCTCGTCGTACTCTGCCTGTTGCTCGGCACGAGCGCGGTCGGCACGTTGGCGAGCTTCCTGAAGGTGAATGTCATGTGAACGTCAACCAGGAAACGACGGGCTCAATCCGTCTGCTTTCTATCTGGTGTCAAAAAAAGAGAAACAAGGGCAAGGGTACCTTTTCCTCGACGAGCTGGTCGTTGAGATCCCTCATCTTGGCCTCGTCCTGCTGGATGGACTTTTGCAGTTTGGCGACGGCCGCCTGCTCGTCCTCGAGCTTCATGCCGAGGTTGTGCAGCTCAGTCTCCTTGCGACGAAGGCTGTTCTCCGTGTCACTCTTCGCCTTCATCAGCTCGTCCATCTCCTCTTGAGCGATCTTCAGATCACCTTCTGCCTTTCTTTTCGCCTAAAATCGATCGAATTTTTTTGAAAATGCATTCAATTTTTTAAGTCAAAAATCGTTACCTTATCCATGTCGGCGCGGTTTCTCTTCTCGCGCTCCACGGTGGCTTCAGATTCTTCCAGAGTCTGCATGAGCTTCGCCTTCAGCTTGTTGGACGCCATGTTCTGATCCTCGGCTGCCTGCAGGTCCTCGGTCAACTTCCTATAATTCTTGACATTATTGACCTATTGAAAATCAATATTCTGCAGCTCGTACTTGTTCGTTTCTTCTTGGTTCCTGCGCTCCTTGTTCAGCTTAGAGATGGCCTCATCTTGCTGGCGCATCTCGTCTTGAAGCGAGCGAATTTGGTGCTCTTTGGCGAGCTTCTCGGCTTCACTCTTGCGCAGGGACAGGTCGATATCCTAACAACTCAATCGATAAATGATTAAAATTTCATCTACAGAAAAATATTAGCCACCAAAGAGCCGCCCGCTAACCTGGCATTGCTTCTTGAGCTCGGCGGCCTCGGCTTCGACTTGCTTCTTCTCTTTCTGGAGGTGAACAGCTGCGGATTCCTCAGCTTCCAGTCTAGCGTTCGCATCGGCCAGTTTAGCCTCCAGAGCCGCCTTCTGCTCATTCATCATCGCCATGCGCTCTTCGATTTCCTGAAGGAGGAGGGAATAGCTTTATTCATCCCGTAATGGCTGCTGAAGCCCTCAGGCTCTGCAAGATATGCCAAACGTTGAGCAATAGCGGTCTGACTGGAGCCTACATGATCCTCAGACTCCGCTGTACTGCCCGCTGTCGAACTCACCGTATTGGTGCCGCGAGTGGCCTCAAGCTGAGCGAGCAGCTCGGCGGTCTCCTTCTGAAGTCGCTCGGCGCTCTCAGCCAGCTGCTGCTTGAGCTCTTCTTCCTTCTGCAGCGTCTCCTTGAGTGTCGCGACGGTCTCCTGCAGCTTCTCGTACTGCTCCTCGATCTTTCCAGATTGGATCAGCGGCTTGACCTGGAATAAGAATCATTCAGTTTGAGCCCTTTGACTGGCCCAAGGCTCATTTCCGCCCACCTTGCCGTACAGCTTGAACCACGACCAGGTGCGAAGCATGGCCCAGTTGCGGATGCTTCGCTGAATGCTCTTCACGGCTTCCACACGCTCCACCAATCGCTTTTTCTCGATCTGTAGCGAGGTATTGATTTAGAGATTGATTAGAAATCGATGCGATCGATTGCGCTAAATCGAACCGTCTGGTAGAACCATCTGATCTGCGCCTGGAGACCGGTGATCAACTCCGCAAGGCGCATATCGCGCATGTCTTCGAGGTGGGCAACAATTCCGGCCTAAACGAGGGAAATTTTTCTTAAAGAATCCTATAATTTTAGTTTTTCATCAAAGAAGCTGTCATGTTTGTTGGTGGAACAGTTCTCGATAATTTTTCTGAATGTCTGTCTTATTTTCGACTAAATTTTCACTTAGGACAGTTGTTTCCCTGAGCTTCATGTTTATATCTTCGTTATCATAGTAGTGAAGCTCGATGTAGTCGAATCTTTATTGACGACGTGTCGGGCCTTAAGCCCTTCTTCAGGTCTAAAAGAACCATGAGACGAGAGACCGGTCACTTCCCGCGATTCTATATAAGCAGCCCAGAGACCCCTACACCTCATTTCCGGCCAAGCCACGTATTCGAAGTCATTGGCTTTACCCGCTTCCCCTCCCGATTACCCAGCCAGGTCTGTAGTGTGTCAGACGTTTTGTTGCTATTGAATGTACGCAATGTATCACGTATAGGCGACATGGTTCTTTTAGACCTGAAGAAGGGCTTAAGGCCCGAAACGTCGTCAATAAAGATTCGACTACATCGAGCTTCACTACTATGATAACGAAGATATAAATTTTCACTAATGTTTCTTGCTTTAATTTTCGCTTTCCTTATAAAGAAATTTCTTAAAGTCATCTTTTTTGTATATTTTTTTTGTACGGCATTTTTTTACCCTCACCCGATCTCGGCAAACGGTCCTACTCACAAGAAACAATTTACTTCCTCAACAAATATATTCTAATTTATTTTTGAATTTTTGAATTGAATTGAAGCTAGAGCGCCGAACGAGAGCCGTCACCGACTGGATTCCAATGGATGTCAAGAGAACACCGGAAAGCCCATCAAGCGTTGGTCGGAGTTCTTCGTGGAAGTCCTGAACGAACGACACTCTTCGTGTCCCTCGAGCGAGGAGGATCCACTGGAGCACTCTGGCACGCGACAGGGACGAATGGAGACGCTGCTGACGCCCGCTCAAGCAAGCCTATGATTAATGGGACGATAGGTGATACAGGTGATTTGAGTTTTTGCTTTTTTAAAGAAGTTGGTCAACAATTCAAGAAAGAAAATTGTTTTAGAGTGTTTTCTATAGCAGACGAAAACAGCTTAGGAGTTTCAGGAGTGCTCCGTCATCCTAAATAACCACCGAAAATATTCAGAGAATGCGTTTCTACCATTGCTTGTTGTTTTTGGAGCAAAATAAAGGATAAGGGACGGCGTTACTCAATCCCTTTTAGGATGCGCACGCATTCTACTTCTACGAGATGTCGTAGTGGCGATTTGAATGCGTACTTGGCACATACAATGACTTGTGGTGGCCAGTCGATGAAGAAATAAGCACTTCGCCCTATACACCGATCCCCGAGGGATGGAGGACTTGGTTAGCCTGGGCGGGCCATCTGAACCAGGAACCCTGCAGCGGGTGCACGCGACAGCCGGCACCTTCTCCGGCTGCGCTACACGCTCTCCTCCCCCCCTAGGAGCAAAATAATAACCAACAGAGTCAAAAATCAACAGAACAGGATAAAAAAATAGTAATCATCAAATTTCGTATTATAATTGAGAAAATTTTGCGGAGGACTTTTCACCATCGGAACTCCCTACCTTTTCCTTGGCCACTACGACTATCTTTATGTCCACAATAGTAATCCCATTTCGGTTACGATAATTTTTGAAAAAATCGTCCTCAAATTTCTCGAAAGTTTCGAAAATTCTCGGAATGAAGCACTGCTTCACATTATCGGATAGACAATTCAAAATAGTATGGCCCCATTTATACTTCCGATTCTGAAGGAACCGACGGTAACGCGGCCAAATTGATCGACCGCGTTGCTCAATCAACGTGGCCACCATATGTGGCGTCGCCTCGCTCGGTGTCGAAGTATTAGGTTGTCCCATAAGTCTTCGCCGTCTTTTTTTTCAACGATTCACTGCAGATTTCACCGGCGGCCTCTTGCATAGAGCTGCATAGCTTTCGGAAGAGAATGACTTGCTCTGTCACAACATGTATTGCATTTCTTTTTTCATCACGAATTTTGTCAATTTTTAGGTCGATGAAGTGAAAAGGGAAAAAGTGGAAAAGTAGCCATTTGCGCACTTGTTCCCTCCGCTTAGGTTTGTAATTTTTTGCGCAGTTTTTTATAGCAATTGGAAGAAAATGTTCTCTACTATAAGAATATGTGTTAGTACTATTTTCTCACTTGCCCTTTATTGATTTTTAGGTCATCAAATTGGGGCGTCCGAAGGAGAATGGTTATCTTTGCCGACGGCTCCTGCTTTGTGGTTGGAATGTTTGGGGTGGTCATTCGAAAGAGAATGTCTTGCTCTATAAGAATATGTGTCGCGTTTATTGATGTCTGTTGAATACCAACAAAATGCCAAAAAGAGAAAAATCGTCTTCACCAACAACTCCTTCTCCTTCTTCAGTTGTTGATTTTCGACAGAATATCAGCGTGAGCCAATAAGCGCAACACAAATTCTTGCTGAGCAAGACATCCTCTTCCAAACGACATATAACACCATGCAAAAAAGTTCAACCACGGAACCGGAGTTTTGGTAAAAATTCGGGCAGAAAAGTCGGGATCCCCAATTTGATGGACTAAAAATCAATAAAGGACAAATGGGAAAATGGCTCTAACACATATTCTTGTAGTACGGAACATTTTCCTTCCAATGCTATTAAAAACTGCGCAAGAAATTACAAACCTAAGCGGAGAGAACAAGTGCGGAAATGGCTACTTTTTCATTTTTTCACTTTTCACTTCAACGGCCTAAAAATTGACAAAATTCATGATGAAGAAAGAAATGCAATGCACGTTCTGATAGAGCAAATCATTCTCTTTCGAAAGCTGTGCAGCGCTATGCAAGAGACCGCCGGCGGAATCTGCAGTGAATCGTTGAAAAAAAACGGCGGGACTTATGGGACAACCTAATATAAACGGGGCCTATTTGTGCCAGAGAGTATCAGAGGTATAAAAATTATTTTTCCTAATATTTTTGATTTTATTGAAGATGAGTTATTTGTGATATTTTTCCTAATAATTTTGCTATCATTGAAGATGAATTATTTGTGATAATGGGCAACTTTTAGGAAGGCTATGAAATCTATTAATATAATGACATTTAATATCGATATCTAAGTAATCTTTTAGAAGGTTTTGGTTAGAATGAAAAATTCTATTCAATTAGTGGAAAATATGGAAAGACTTGCGGAGCCTTTCATAACATTGTCTCACCTACCATTCACGCATGAATACATAAAATATCTGAATTTGTGAAGAATCCACCTTTTAAGGGAAATGTAATAAGTACTTTCGCTGAGCAGTTATGAGTGCCTATAACAAGAAGAACTGACCTTGAAGAAGACCTTGGTGAGACCAACGCGGAAATTCTCATCGGTTAGCTTCTTCTCCTTCACCAAACGGGCCATCATCATTGTGGCAGCCTTCTGAAATTGAGAGCAGGCTGAGATTGCTCAATATCACTCTACCTTAAGGTTTCACTAGAGCACCGGTAGTCTGTTTTCAACTGTTTGAAGCCCTTCGGCTGACTTGAGGACACGTGTGCAGGTTTAGAAAACCATAGAGCAGAGAATTCTGAAGAACGACGGCTATCTCGACAGCTACAAATCCCTCTGGTGCCTTAGGGAACCCTTAGTTACTCGTTCGACCTACCTTCGGGTCTTCCTTTCCAACGAGCGCTTCATCGGCGGCGAGGATCGCATAGCGCTGTACGAAGTCCGGATGGAGCGTGCGATTCGGGAATCCCTTGCGGCAAATACGGATACCTTCCAGCACACCGTTGCATGTGAGCTGGTTCAGCACCAGGGTGGCGTCGATCACACCTAGAAATGTGAGATTTTAGACTGCGCCCTATACCGAGGAAGACGACGTTTGGCTTCATTCAGCCGAGCTTCGTCGCTTAGGAGAGGCATGTACACGAGGCATGACCCTACTTCTTGTCTTTATTGAAGGGTAAAGTATAGTGACCGCTGTTGACCAACCTCCCGGAGTGCGCCCCGCACTCTAATAGAGCGGTAAGAAAGTCTTATGATTTTTTAACAATCCTCAGCTCTTCATTATTGTTCAGTACCATGATCTTACACGTGGCACTTGTAGACCAATCTCGAAACTTCTCCGAGATAGGTACACATAGCGTTGCCTTTCTTAACTTGAATTACGATGTCAATTCCACAAAAATGCCTTCGAGTCTTCATCTTCTATGGATGGCGTCAAGGAAGTGGGCGTCCGCAACCGTTCGAAGCATCTGCAGTGCACTGGGAGAGGACATCACTCACTTTCATCAACACCATCAAGCACTATTTTCGAAGGATAAGACACAGAGTTCGAAAACAGACGTCAGCCGGAACGCACCACGCTGTGGAAGACTCCGTCCGTGAAGATCTTGCCCAATCCTTCATGCAGCCTTTCAATTCCTTTCCGCCAGAATTCCAAGGGCTGTGAGGAAAAGAATTCAGAAACCTCCATTTCCGGTTGACGTCAATCATCGGACTCTCTACCTCGAAGATGCTGCTTCAGAGCTCTGAACAGGTGGTAGTCGGGAGGAACGAGGTCTGGAGAGTACGGTGGATTGGGCAGAACTTCCCAGCCTATCTTCTGGATTTCCTCGCGACTCACTTTTGCGACGTGAGGACGCGCGTTGTCGTGCAGCAGGTAGACTCGACTATTTTCCCGTTCTGGACGCTTTTGGCGCATGGCGTCGGCCAAGCCCTGGAGCTGGGTAGCGTAGACAGATGCTGTGACGGTGGTCTCGTTATCCAGAAACTCCCAGTAAAGCATGCCTTCTGAGTCTCAGCAGCAACACAAAAGAACCTTTTCGTGTTGTCCAGGTTTCGGTTGTCTTGGAGCCGGTTCTCCGCGGGAACCATTAGCTCTTGTGGGTGTGGTTAACAAGAAGAACCCAGCTTTCATCACCAGTAACAACGTCCTTCAGAAAGTCCTTTCTGTGCGGCCGAAGAAGCAGCGACTCAGCAACACTGATTCGGCAGGCCTTGTCAGAGTCCCGCAGCTCATGTGGTACCCAAGACGACAAAACTTTGCGATACCCAAGGATCTCCAGCTGCCTCACGACGGTGCTTTGTGTACATCCAAGTGTCCCGCCAATTCGCGAGTGGTTGAATTTGGATTCACCTTGAAGGCTGCGCGCAAGCTGTCTTCTTCCACAACAGAGGGGCGTCCGGAACGAGGTCGATCTTCGAGAGAGATATCTCCAGCCTTGAAGCGCTGATACCAACGAGTCACTGTGGAATAGTAAACGACTTCCTCCTTGAATGCAGCGCAGATGTTGGAGGCTGCAGTTCTTGCGGAATGGCCTTGCAGAAATTCGTAGTAGAATGTGTCGTAGGATGCTTATCGTTGACATTGCTGCTGTATTCGTACTCGACGATGTATGTAGTGGACGCCTTAACTACCACCTTTTCTCGCTGTGTCATCGTGTAAACCAGAAACCTAAAGAGTCTAACTCCAACCAACGACATCTTCCGCAACATCGCTACATGTGACTTCCATCACACCAAGACCCTATTCATGCCAAATGTAGGTTTTCCCAACAAAAAGTGTGGTCAAGTGGCTGTCAGTTGGATGCACGCGCTGAACGCTCGGGGGAAGTGGGGAGGGAGAGAGACAGAGTACGAGAACCGACTGACTCCGGACCACACGTCGCGATGCGATTTGGACTTTTAAATAAGCGCCCTTCCAGACGGCACGTATTCAACGCGGGCCAAGGCAGTGCTAAAGTGTGTGGATCTTGCGGGGTTTCGGTGGAAGCTGCTGAGAGAAGGTCTCTAAAGTAAGTTCTGACTTCGCGGAACCTGAGCATTGCCTCAAAGACCGGTACTTATGTGCCAAGGGAGGTTCTATGGGGGTTTACCTCCTTAGCGGCCTAACTTCTCGACCCGTTCATCGCCTTCGGAGCTCTGAAACTTGATTTGGTAGGCAACAGGTTCTGAAACCTTGCCTTTTAGGATTCCAACAGGAGAAGACAAGAAGTGACGGTTCCATCAGGGGGTTGCGTTGGGTTGGGCTTACTTCCCTACCGTAATCCATGCTGTTGACGATGCCCACGGTGGAATGACCGGCGGATACACCACCGTCGGGAGAGGTCATCGCCTGCCCCACCGTCTTCCACTCTTCTATTTGAATTTAGCCACACCCTGGTGAACGGATGTGCATATAAAGAGCAGATTCGAGCGACATCGGTCCAGTCCCCACTTCGAAGAGACACGGAACACCAGTAGCTAATTGGGCGTCAGTGGAACCATTGAACAGCCATAGGGAAAAGTCCTCTTGGTCTTGAAGTTGGCGAAGTTCCGGCGGGCATTGCGGATGCTCAACCCTGCCTCTGCAGCTTCAGCCAACACTTCCACCTTTCTCTCCTTAAGAACCGTCTCCGGAGACGGACGTCTCTTGGTTGCCTCGCAAGCTCAGCTGTCCCTTGGTAGTTGCACGACATTCCGCTGCTTCGCGCTGGCGTATCAGCTCGAGCGTCTCCGGAGACGGACGTCTCTTGGTTGCCTTCAGGCTTCCTTACCGCCGTCGTGGAGATGGTGAACGAAGAGGGAGCACTCTTCTTTGATGCTGTCCATAACGGTATACTCTCGGAGGACGACAAGGAAAGCGTAGAGGTCTCAATGGGGACACGGTCCCAGACCCAGTTGGTGTCCGTTCTGGAACTCACTTGCTTGAATCTTGTGGCCTACCCTCCTTGACTCAAAACTCGGAGCTTTGCACAAGTGAAACAGTGGTCCGATACCGTGTAAAACCTGGAGAGAAGAAAGACGCAATATTTGCAGGTGAAGATGATGTGGTTGTCGTGGCGACCATCGGCCACACTCCCAGGCCCACCACAGGGCTGGAGGCTTCTAGAACTGCGAGTTTCGAAGAATGATTTTGGCCGACGTAATGAACTCAGACAATTGTACGCATCAGCGATATGATCAGAAAGGTCTGAATAGCGACATATCCACGACTCCAGGAAGTTATCTGCGTCACGTCTTCGGCTGGTTCATTCCTCTTCAAACGGTGAGTCCTGGTCAGAAGTCCTTCGGGCGACCTCGTGGATTGATCTTGGCGTTGAAGTCGCCGCCAATCACCTTGTAAAAGCATACCTATAGCACTTCTCGAGCTCGACGTAGAAGGCTCAGTCTCTTCGTCGTCATGGCCGTTTGTTGGAGTGTAAGCGAGGAATACACATTGACAATTGACCAGGAGTACTTTTTCCGTCCCGGACAACTCGGCAGAAACGTGAGGCTTGGTTAGCATAGGTCAGGACTGAACCATGAACTTATAAATCCGTCTTACTGACCCGATGGCAAACATCCATGAAGAGCATTCACTGCAGTGGTGATGAAGTTACACACTGTACCTTTACTCACAGCAAAGGACAAAGAGGTCTTGACACTGTGAAGCTGAACTCCACCGGATCTAGCAAACTCCAATAGCAATTCCACTGATTTGGAATTGCGCCGCATATGTCGTACCAGAATTGAACTTTTCGCTGGCAAGTACTTGTGTTTTAAACAACAAAAAGGGAAAAATGTGGTCAAGTGGTTGTCAGTGGGCTGTATTAGGACCGTAGTGTCGAAAGAGTAATTCCGTCTCAGAGAAAGCCGTAGTGCGGGAACCCACTGACTCCGGACCACGACGGAGAAACTGTTCTGCACATTTAAATAGGCGTGCTTCCGAATGCTGCGTATTCAACGCGGGCTTAAACATCTCTAAAACATGAGTGGGCTTTTGACGGAGACTGCTGGAGACTGTCGCCGAGTGCTCTCCTGTGACGAGCAACGTCATAGGTGAATCAGCTCCTTTAGCAGCCTAATGCCTCGAGACGCTCTTTGTCTTCGAAGCTCTAAAAGCTAGGTTGAGTAGTCAAGCAGGGGAAGCTTGAACTAGTCTTAGAAGATGAATCGAAACGTCGGGTCGCTTTATAAAATGATCCACCTGGACCTCGGAGCATTTCGGCACAGAAGCATTAATCATCGAAACTGCCGGAAGTGTTCACGTGCCCCCTATATTTCGTAATGCTATGACGCTTTACAGTTGTCCATGGCTCAGAAGGAGCCGATTGAAAGAGCGGACTCAACCTTCCCCGTACGGAAAGAAAATGGCTTGCAAGCCAACGAAGCGATTCTGTAATTGTTTTCCAGGAACGAACAAAGCACACCGTCGCGAAGATGGGCACTAAGCGGTGGCGCTCTTTGTCAATGCTGTCCATAACGGTATCGTCTTGGAGGAAGACAAGGAAAGCGAAGAAGTCCCAATGAGAAACGGTCCCAGTCCTAGATGGTGACAGTTCTGGAACTCCCTTGAATCTTGCAGCCTGCTCTCCTTGACTCGAACACGGACCTTCATGCGGTGGTACTTGGGGATAGCAGACACGCCCCCCCCCCCCGAGCGGGAGGCTTCTAGAACTGCGAGTTTCCAAGAATGGCTTTGGTCCACGTAATGAACATAGACAGTTACATATACGCATCAGCGATATGATCAGGAAGATCTGAATAACGACGTATCCACGATTCCAGGAAGTTACCGGCGCCACATCTTTCGCCTTGCTCATTCGACTTCAAACATTGGTCCCGATCTGAATTTCTTCGGTCGACCCTCGTGGATCGACCTTGGCGTTAAATTCGCCGACACTTTATAAAAGCAGAATCTTATAGAACTTCTCCAACGCGACGTAGAAGGCCCAATATCTTCGTCGTCATGGCCGATGTTGGAGTGTAAGCGACGAACGCACATTGACAACTGACCAGGAGTATTTTATCCGTCCAACTCTGCAGAAACGTGAGGATTGGTTAGCCTAGGCCAGGCCTGAACCATGAACTGATAGATCCGTCTTACTGCGTCACCTGCCGATAAACATCACTGGTGATGAACTCGATACCTGGTGTCTTGACTCACAGCAGAGGGCAAATAAGTCTTGTCACTGTGAAGCTGAACTTCACCGTGCTCCAATAGCAATCCCACTGGAATTGCGCCGCTTATGTCGTTAGCCAGAATCGACCTTTTCCGATGGCAAGTAATTGCGTTCTAATTGTGTTTTAAAAAACAAAGAGCGAAAAATACGTGGTCAAGTGGACGTCAGTGGGCTGTGTGTGCGCAATACCGTAGTGTCGAAGAATCAATTCCATCTCAGGGAAAGCTGTAGTGGAGGGACCCACTGACTCCGGACCACGGCGGAGAAACTGTTCTGCACATTTAAATAGGCGTGCTTCCGAATGCTGCGTATTCAACGCGGGCCAAAACAGCTTTAAAACATGGGCGGGCTTTGGACGGAGACTGCTGGAGGCAGTCGCCGAGAGCTCTCCTCTGACGAGCAGGGTTTCAGCTGAATCAGTTCATTTAGCAGCCTAATGCATCGACCCGCTCTTCCACTTCAAAAAAGTGGAAGAGCGGGTCGATGCATTAGGCTGCTAAAGGAACTGATTCAGCCAAAACCTAAAAACTTGATTGGGGAGTCAGGCAGGGAAAGCTTGAACTAGATTTAGGAAATGAATAGAAACGTTAGGTCGCTGTATAAACTGGTCTGCCGGAGTTGTTTACGCGCCCCGATGTTTCGTAATGCTATGACCATTTACAGCCCTACCATAGTTCAGAAGGAGCCGAGAGAGAGCGGATTCATCCCCCCCCCCCCCCGTACGGAAGGAAAAGGGCTTGCAAGCCAACGAAGCGATCGTTTGGACCAAATAAGCGCATTACTTTTTAGATAGTTGCCCGATGTGGAAGTCAGCGGAACTGCTGTGGGTCTTTCACAACTGTATGATCCACGTTTTTCTGCTTACACGATTATTAAAGCATGAAATTAGCATTTTATTCGAGAAGCCTAACCTACCATTACGCTGGAGTACGGGAAATTACAGTAGGTATGTGTGACTAATGGTAAGGTCATGGTCACCGTTTCCGCGAAACTTTGTAGGGGTTACCTGGGGTGTTGATCACGAATCTCATCTCTTATGTGACAATTTAGAGTGAAATAAATGTGTAGGGGATGTGTAGGAAGCAAACCGGAGAAGGGGCAGCGGTCATGAAAAAAAATGCAATGACAGTGCACAGCACGGGAGTTGAACATCTAGCATAACACCTGTGAAGCGGCGTCGCACCCTGCTGAGCCACCGATTCGCTTGCCGCGGAGCCCTTCGCCACGTCCCATAGATTAGCGTACGAGCACGTATGCCGTATTCACGCGCTAACGATGTAACGTCGTCGTACCCAATTTCGAGGGCCCGTAGCTCTTCTGGTTCAGTAAAAGCGAATCATGTTTTTCTACTACATGAAGGGTGGAGACTGCTATCCATTTCCCGGTTCAGAACTACGCCCGAGACCATTTCCTAGTTAGAGCTATCCAATTCTTACGCCACCAGTTGTGCTGAATCCCTTTTCCTTCTGGGGCCAGATTCATCAACAACTCACCGCCGCCTAGCGGTGAAAATGCCGCCAAATACCGATGCCGATGTCATACCAGGGGATTTGGCGGTACTTTCACAGTTAGAGGACGGTAAGCGGTACTTTCACAGTTAGAGGACGGTAAGCGGTTGATTAATCTGGCCCATGGGCTCTCATTTTCCTCCATCTTAAAATTACATACGGTCAGAGATCTACATGGATAAGTCTCTAAGCCCTAGTCTATTCTTGTGCCGCCACGCGGCGCGGCATCACGATTGCCATAAGGCCCATGCACACTTCCGCGACACCGCGGCGCGACAAGTGGGGCGACGGCTACCTCTGCGAAATTCGGCGGTCGCGGCGCGGTCGCGTTAGAGCACCGTTTTAGGCAACGGGACCGACGTCCCCGTGGATTCCGCGCCGCCAGGAATGGTTTGAACCATTCCAGCCTGCGGCACTCAGCGCGGCGTCGCCTGCGACAGCCGCCGCGACAGTCGCAAGAGTGTGCATGCCCCTCCCTGCGGCACGTGTCGCAGTGTCGCGCCGCGGCCGTCGCGGTCCTATGCTTCGTCATGGCCGCGTCGCGCTGTCGCAGAAGTGTGCATGGGCCTATAGATATCGATTTATCGCGCCGCAGGGTCGATATCTATCCTGACCATAATGTCGCACCGCGCAGCGACGCAAGTATAAACTAGGGCTAATGCATTTTTGGTTTCTGAAGAAGCGCTGCTGTCATGTTTTCACTGTCGTTGTTGTTGTTTTACTAGCATTTTTTCTTTTTTCTTTTATTGCGCATGTCTAGTTTCCTTCTTCCTTTTTGTCGATTTTTAAGCACGTCTTCTGGACGTATAAAATATTTAAATCAACATTTTGGAAGTAGATTCCCACACCTTACTTCTTGGGGCAACGACGTGCTGATGACCGACAGTTATTGTTTGCTCAAAGGCTACTGTGGCTGGAGTTGTTGGCTGGATACTGAATGAAGAACATAGGGCTCTTCCAAATCCTGGGAAGCTGTCACATAACTGCTGAATAAGCAAAAAGCGAAGACCAGAGAAACTCTGTCGCATGGGCCAAGTCTTCGAAAATTAGGGTGGCCGGCCACGTACATAGTGCGCTTCGCAGACACCCGCTTGACCAGAGCCGTCACCGACTGTCAAGAGAACACCAGCACGCCCACCAGCGCGCTGGTTGGACTTCTTCGTGAAAGATCTGAACGACCGATATGCCCTATTCGTGTCTATCGAGAGAGGAGGATCCATTGGACCGTTTTGGCACGCGTCAGGGGCGAATCGAGACGCTGCTGGCGCCCACTCGAGCAAGTCGATGATCAACGGGACGATAGGTCGCGCATACTACTTCTACAATAAACCGTAGAGGCACCTTGAATGCCTAGTTGTTTAGCAGAGTGGCACATACATGTCGCAAAGGCGCACAGCACCGGTAGGTGTTAACGGGACAGCCAGTAATATCCAAGCACATCATCCGTCATACCCACACCAATTAATCAGGGTAGTGGCCCCGGGCGCGCGTAGCGCAGTCGGAGGAGGCGCCGACTGTCGCGTGCACCCGATTGCCAGGTTCCTGGTTCGGATTTCCCGTCTGCCTACCAAGCTTTCCATCTCTCCGGGGTCGGTGAATTGGTACCAGACGTGTTTGGGAAGGATATTGCGCTGATTTGTTCATCGGCTGCCCACCGCAAGTCATTGTATGGCCAAATACGCATTCACAACGCCTCCACGACATCTCGTAGAAGTAGAATGCGTGGCACATCCCAAAAGGGATTGAGAAACGCCGTCCTTTATCCTTTATCCTTTTAGTGGCCCTGCGAGCCCTCTCTGAATAGGACGCCCATCCGAGCGGTCTGATTGGCTGGCGCGCTCCCACCTCCCAATGCTGTGCGCCTTCGTGACAAGTACCACTTTGCCACCCTGTCTCGATGGACAAGTCAGTAGGTAACTTTTCACAGACAAGTGTGCCGCGAGTTCAGCTACATCTGAGAGACGGAATAACCTAGTGCTCCTCCAGCTCACATAGGAGCTCACAACACGGGTTTCTCTGAAATGATTCGCAAAACGAGTGTTTAAAGAATGCTTTTCTGTTAAAATTCTAGTTTTTATTCCCTCTCCATGGGCACGTGGAGCGCAGTCGGAGGAGGCGATGACTGTGGCCTGCACCCGATACCAGGTTCCTGGTTCGGAGTTCCCGCCCAGGCCAACCAAACCTTCCATCCCTTCCATCCCTCCGGGGTCGGTGAATTGGTACCTCGGTGACTTGTTAGGGAAGGGAAAGCGCTGACTGGTTCATCGACTGGCCACCGCTAGTCATTGTATTGCAAAATACGCATCCAAATCCAAATCGCTCCACGACATCCCGTAGAAGAAGAATGCGTGGCGCATCCCAAGAGGTATAGAGTAACGACGTCCTTTATCCTTTAACCTTTCCTCCTTCTCCATTTAGACTCTGATTCTTCCTTTGTTCTGTATGATTTCACATGATAGATGATCAAACTGTGTACAATAGAGTAGCATGTGGATATTCACTTCAGTACTCTCTGTATGATGGCATCCCCTCCCCCACTACTAGGACAGATTCGCGCACTATTTTCCAGCCTGTTTATAGAAGTTATATGGAAGTATTCACAACTGGATACGATTGAGTCATCGCACAGCTCCCTTGTCGTGCTTGGCCTCTCTCCTAAGCGCTGCTCACAGCTTTGCCGCGCAATTGGCTGGCCCCCTCCACCGCCACGAAGTGAAGGCCACATCCACGACAAGTGCCCGTTTAGCAAAAATCGCAAATGAACGCCTCAGAAGGCCGTCTGATGTACAGCTAAAGGAAAATAAAGACTTAGGACCGGCGGTTTGATGCGATCAGAGATAGAATAGGACATTCTCCACTCCATATGGGATACGACATGCATTCTACCGGTACATGTCGCGAATATGGGCAGCATTGGGAGACGGTGGCGCGCCAGCCAATTATTCCACGTGAACTTGGACTGCCATTCAGAGAGGGCTTGTACAGTAAGTATTCTGATTGGCTGATGTGTGGTCGTCCGGTGATCTGCTTGGTTATGATTGGCTAGCGCGCTACCACCTCCCAATGCTGCCCATCTTCGCGACATGTTCCCATTCTACCTATGTAGCGATGCGACACGCCTGCGTTTCAATTTTCAACGATAGATGGCCTCTCCTAAAGCCGCGACAACAGCCCCATCTGGGGCCAGATTCATCAATGACACCGCCGGTTTTATCTCACCGCGGATTCACCATACCGGCTTACTGAGTAACCGATAGAGAGAGTTTGACCCAAAATTTACCACATCGCGTGTTGAGGTAGGTTTGGAGATACTTTTTACCGTTACCGGATGGTAAGCGGTTGATGAATCTGACCCTGGTTCTATCTAAGCTTAGAAACCGAATGAATTATCATCACAACTGACCGGAGGCCTTCTTCTCGTTGGGAATGATGCAACGGATGAAGTGCGGATGCGTCTTGTTCAGCATGCTCATCAGATTGTTGAGCGACTCGCGATACAGCATAGAGACCGTCATGAACGAGCCGGACTTTCCCTTCTTCTTTCCGCTGGCGCTGCCTGAATCAACAACACGCTTCATTCGGCCATTCGACGTCATGCTGCGCGACCAACTTACTCTTAACGGCGACTGAAGCCTCTTCCTGTGTGGTGTAATCCTGCCACACCTCGACGAGCAAGGCGTTCTTCTTCGACAGCTTCATCACCTGCACGAGGGTGTCGTTCAGGGGGTCCTTGTTCTTCTCCAGCCAGTTCGTCACATTATAGCGCACGGTTCCGGCGTAGTGACGCATGGCGAAGTGAGCCTCAGCCTAGAATGGAGACAGCTTTAGCAGGCAAAACGAACTTGAGCTTTAGGGTCCGTTTATACTTCGACGCGAGCGACGCCACGCCACATTAATTGATCGATTAATCGATCGATTTGTATATTGGCCGCATTAGTCGATCGATTTGGCCGCTATACATATCATCGTGTCGCTCGGCGTCGGAAGTATAAACGGGGGGCCTTTAGAGACTTGGAATAGGGGTCTGTATCCGTTATTAGATCATTATTAATTGAATGGGACACTTTTTAATTGGAATCGAACACCTTCAGGATTAAAATGCGCTCCGCAAAGGCCAAGTTCCACGTACCTAAAATTAAAATATGCAATTTTCACGAGGAATTTGACACCTTTCAAATCACACTGGACAATTTTCAAATGAAATTGCGCACTCTTCTAAGCAAGCTTAAGACTATTGCAACCAAAGCGAGCTCTTTCAATTGGAAATGAGCGTCTTCTACATTAGAATAAACTCTCTACAAAAAGATTAGCATAAATTTTTTACAATGAACATTTTACTATAATTTCTTTGAAGTTTTAATTTACCTACCCAATTAGTGTACAATTTTTTGAAATTTTATAAAATTCACATTTTTTTGGAAAAATAATGGTTTATGGAAGAATAGCGGTTTTTTTGCTGGTTGTAAAAAGCAGGAAAACGGCAATTTTTTGGTGCCAAAAGAAAAGATGGCGCCATGCACTCGTTCAAAACGCCGCGATTTTTATTCGATTGCTAGTAGAGTTGCTATTTTCATGGAGATTCACACCTGTAAACGCTACAACAGTAGCAATTGTCAGGAACACACATATTCTCACTTTGATGCTTCATGTAAGCTACACTATCAATCAAATAAAAATCGCGAAGGGCTTTTCAAGTGCACGGCGCAATCAGGTTTTTTAATACACTAAATGATTTCTGCCTTGCACTTTAAAACAAAACTCAAATCATTATTTTTTCTCGAAAAATACCAATTTTATAAAATTATCACACTCATTTGGGCAGCTACACTAAAAAATTTCAAAAAAAAGTTATACTAAATTTCCTTGAAGAAAAATTATTCTAGTTTTCTTTTCATTTTTTTCACATTTTCACGTCAAATTGGGCACTCTTCTTCGTCCTCCAGACGTTCAATTTGATTTCAAAGCTCATAGGCTAGCTTGGAAGAGTATCCAATTTTAAAAAATGTCTAATTTGATTCGAAAGGCGTTCAATTTGATTCAAAAAGTGTCCAATTCGCATTGAAAATGGCATAGATAATGCTTAACCAAGTTGAAAGTGTCTTCTTTTTTAAAATTAACCTTTGCAAATTGTCTTGAAAACATATGCTCGGCTTCAATAAAGCTTCGAATCTAACCAGGAAAGGCTTCCGACTTTCATAGAACTTCCTGATGAGACCAGGATAGTTGGAAGAAGCTCGGAATGCTGATTAAGAATATGGGTGTCAAAATTGCAGAATGAAACTCCTGAGCAAGTTATGGCCTGCTGAAGTTGTGTGGTCTGACCTCAGACTAGCCGGGCGAGAGCGATGGGTCGATAGTGGCTTCGTAAGAACAGGTGGCCAGGTGCAGTGGTGGCGCAGAGGTAGTGATCCTGGTCGTAACGTGTGACGTTGTTGGTTCGGTCCCCATTGCTGCGGATTTTTTTGCACATCATAATTTATATTCGAAATGACCTTTTATTCAAGACTTACGGCACGTGTTTGACTAAATAGCCGGGAAAACTATCATACACGTTCGTAAAAATTTTTGAGGGCAAAAAACTGTTAGGGTGACATTGGTGACATACACCGCTAGGCGTTTTCTTTTCTTCGGCCCGATGAAAAACTTATGAAAAGGGTCCGGTCGTTTGCTATGGCATATAGAGTGGAGTTCAATATGATCTAGAAAGGCGGCCTACTGAAGGTTCTATCGCAAACACCTCTAGTTGTTCAATACAAGATTTGGACTCTATTTATGCAAAATAGAAAACGAAAATTTTACCATAGCGTTGTTACAGGATGTTTTGCTGGATCAAAACTCTTGCGCCTGGCGGGACTCGAACCCGCATCTTCTGCTTTCCGGTAAGGTGAACATCGGTGCCCGGAAAGCAGACGAAACGGGTTCGAGTCCCGCCTGGCGCAAGAGTTTTGATCGCAACAAAACATCCTTTAACAACATACAGCCTCTCTACCAGCCGCTCCAGGCTTAAGCAAATGGATAAAATATTTTCACCATGGCAGTTTTTGCCTTCAACCATTTTTACAAATGTGTGTAATAGTTTTCAGGGCTATTTAATCAAGCAGGTGTCATAATCTGAAATAAAAGGTCATTTCGAAGATAAATCATGATGTGCAAAAACACCGGCAGCAATGGGGACCGAACCAATGACGTCACACGTGACGAACGAGAGCGCTACCTCTACGCCACCGTCGCAGCTGTTGATGTATTCTTACGGAACCTCTGTGACTTATCACTCTCGCGCCAGCTCTTTCGCACCGCGAGCCACCCAACTTCGGCAGGTCATAACTCCTTCAGGAGTTTCATTTTGCAATTCCGGCACCCATATTCGTAACCAGCATTAGGAGCTCTTTCTAATGATCCTGGTATCAACTTGAAGTTCCATGGGAGGTCGAAACCCTTCCCTACTGAGTATCGCCTCGCATGCATCTACAAACGGTCGGCAATGCGGATCAAATGGTGGAGATCGATCTGTCTGTGGCCACGTCTATTCACATCACAAGACCTCACCTCTACCGTCCTTTCCGAACGTCCTCCGACTAACTGCTGCTTGCAGTGCTTTACCGGAGCGTCATTTCTGTGCTCACCTTCACAATCAACAACTCTGGGACTAATATAAGCCACTACGCGGGCTTCTGAAGCACTACAGACCATCCTGACTCAACGATAGGATGAGAATAGGATTCGGCCGATTGAGCTAGCTGACCTGTTTGCCCTTTGGTGGCTTGGGCTTCTCGAAGTTCGGGTGTTTGCCGAGATGTTGTTCGATCAGCTTCTGAGCCAAAGTGGTGTCAGAGGCTTTCGGCACGATGCATTCCTCGTCCAGCATAGAGATAATTCCAAGCGGCTGAAATTTATGGCGAATTATTTCTGAATTGTTGTTGTTAATGTTCAAATAGTATTTAAAAATGGTTAGATCTCGTCTGGAATTATTTTCGCTTCTGTTGTGTTATTGAAGGACGGTGATGACTTCAAAATTTTGTGTCTGAGATTCCGAGAACTGGAGGTAACAGAAGAAGTTTCAGAACCCTCTTTGAATTTATACTTTGGTACTTATTGGCAAGTTGGCCCGTGCGCGTATCATATAATTGTTGCTTCGCTTGGGTTTTTACCGCTTATGCGGAAAACAGCACAAACTGAGCATGTGCAAGAGCTTCGGAATGTGGTCAACTTTGACACAGGTGCATTAGATGGATGGGTCACAACATTGTGTTCCTTGTACAGGCTCAGATCAACATTCCGTCAAGATCTCTGTTGGGAAGACAATCGCTTTCTCCGACCACCAATGCTTCGGTTTAACCCGACAACCAAGTGAGTTAGGCTTCTGTTATACTCCCGCATCCGCGGAACGTCCGCGGACTAAGGCCTCTGTTATACTCCCGCGGGAGCATCCGCGGAACGCCTGCGGACCAATGGTGCACGGCGGAGGCGGGCGTGGCGAGGCGCGGCGATTGGTCAGGTGAGGAGTCTCGGCGCGATTCTCGCCCTTCCGCGGATGCTCCCGCGGGAGTATAACTCAAGCCTTAATTGTGTCGCTTCATAGGCTTTTTAGAGATAGTTGGTGGCTGCAATTTTTAAAACTCGAAATTTTTTGCAGAAAAGTTACGCATCCATTAGACTAGCCTTCCAACTGAGAAGGATCCAAAAATTCGCGAAAATTCGAAAGAATTTAGAATATGAGAGGTCTCAAATGGCGTACATGTTAAAGGCTCCTACAAATGTTGCTGACTGAAACTGTGCACCATTTTTATCTTCCTTGTTTTTAGATTTTTTTTATAAACAATAAATCATGAAATACTTTTCGGTTCTAGGAGCTAATATAGCCTAAATTAGTAGGAGGATTCACAGTCTAATCAGGCCGCATCGAATGTGCATGCAATCCAGAAAGCTTCTACAGTCCGTGCCCCGATTGGTTGACACGTATTTGGTCAATGCTTTGATTGGTTGAGGTTGGCTGGCGCACTCCCGTCTCCCCATTTAGGCCACATTAGCGAGTAGTATCGTCTTGGCAAACAAATTGGTTTTATATGACGATCTGCCGACAATAGTTATGCTCTAACGAATATATTCGAAAAATTATTCGAACAATTTATTCGGATAATTGATCCAGTAGTCGAATATTCAATAGTTCCAAATTTTCGAATATTCGTTCGAATTCGAAAGAGAGCCACTTCCGAATATTATTCGAAAATCGAAAAATTTTATTCGTATATCGAATAAACTTTAAATCTTCAAGCTCAGAAGATGATTTGAGCAGTTTACAGCTTACTCGACTCAATATTGAATGGACGAAATTTGATTTTCGGTCATTCGAAGAAAATTGAGTAGCGAATAAATTCGTTCGTCAATTTGCACAACATTTTTCGACATCGAATAAATTCGTTCATTCATTCGTCCGATAAAATTTCTCAGAAGCACAACTATAAGGCTGACCTTCTCGATGAGCTCGATACAGGCCTGAAGATCGAGACCGAAATCGATGAAAGTCCACTGAATTCCCTCGCGGGCGTATTCTTCCTGTTCAAGGACGAACATGTGATGGTTGAAGAACTGTTGGAGCTTCTCGTTGACGAAGTTGATCCAGAGCTGCTCGAAGGAGTTGAACTGAAACTATCGATTAGTGTTGAATTTCCGCGCTGAAAAATGTTGAAGCACTGACGTCGAAAATTTCGAAACCGGCGATGTCGAGCACTCCGATGAAGTGATCACGGTTGATGCCCCTCTGATCAAGGGTCTGGTTACATTTCTTCACCAACCAGCTGAATATTCTCGCGTAGAGACCCTTGGCCATGGCGCCGACAGCCCAGTTCACCTAAAGAATAAGCATCGATTAGGAATTAAGGCGTTGCTCGAAGTTAGTCTGATGTCCTCACCTGCTCGAGATTTTGCCCCTTGTTCACCCATTCGTTTCCGACCTTGACACGAGGACGTGTGAGAGCCTTGATGAATTCCTCGGGCTCGATACCGTACATAGCGGCGGCCTTCTCAGCCTCTGGAAAAGAACATTTGATAAAACTATGCTTTCGTTTGAAAAATGGTCAGCCGCCGACGGTTCGTCTCCCTGCTGGGGCTTCTCCCCAGCAATTGGCTTTGGCTGATATTGTTTTCTTGTTGGAAAGCGTGCTCATCGGCCAAAATATTCACGTATCCCTCAAACATCCAACTGCGGGCGGAAGTCATTGAGACCGAATGCAAGTGGTCGACCAAATGATTGTATTTTCTTTTTGCGAAGCCGATCATCGACCCCCATATTCGTGTGGCTCCCACTTCAAGTGGTCACTTCTTGGCAAAAGTCGATGAAATCAGCCAGCCAATTCACCAACTTCGGAGGAATTCGATCCTTGAGGGATTGGCAGACTGCTACCAGACCTGCTTGGGAAGGCTAAAACATTGACTTTCTAACGGTTGGCCACCAAAAGTCAATGTTTAGGTCTAATTGCATCTGCGATACCCCGAAAAAGTAAAACGTATGGCGTATTCGAAGCAGGAATATGTTTATGCCGTACTTTGTCCTCACCCTTCTTTCTATATACCTCTGTCGCTCGCCATCGCCTGATATTTATACCATTTTCAAGTCGAAATGGAAAATTTGAACACTCTTCGAAACAAACTTGATTGGTCAACAGAAGAGGCCTGATACTTTTGCAAGATAACGCCCGCCCACAAGTTTCAGAAGTCACTATTCGAAAAGTGAACGAAATAAGGGTAGAAGTTTTGCCTCACCCGCCATATTTTCCAGACCGACTACCACGTTTCTAAACACTTTCAAAACTTTCTCGCTGGTAAAACCTTCCCCAATCAGGACCAAGCCAAAACAGCTTTCGTGGATTTCGTCGAATCTTGACCACCTAATTTCATCGCTGATGGTATTAGGTTGGTGCATAAGTTCTCGGACATTTGATCCCCCTGAATTGAAAGCGCATTTTCCCGCCAAATTTCTCACATGTATCAACGCGTAAATGATCGGTCGATAGAGAAAGGAAGGGGCTACAAAACTGTTCCTAGCATTTACTTCTGCGTTGTTAACGTCAGCTATTATGGCTAAGCAATTCATCCCAACTGAGACGCATATTCGGCACGTTATGTTATTCCTGCATCAATCTGGCCTCAATGCCAACGAATCGTATCGTCGCCTGAAGGATGTTTACAGCGAGAGTGCTCCTGCTCGAAGTACTGTGTACCAGTGGTTCTCGAAGTTTGCAGTTGGTGAATTCTCCGTTGGAGATAATGAACGAGAAGGGCGCCCGATGACACTGGATTTGGATGGCCTCTGAAGTAGAGTGGAAGCGGATCCATACTAAACCACTCGCGAACTAACAAGCACTCCTGGTGTTAGTCACTCAACAGTCGTTCTAGGATTGAAGTCGATTGGCAAGGTGCAAAAATTGGGTCGCTGGGTACCTCACGACTTGAGACAACATGACATGGATCGCAGAGCCGACGTCGCTCTGTCTCTCCTTACCCTCAGACGTACCCACGGATGGCTGGACAACCTTGTCAGCGGGGATGAGAAGTGGATACTCTACACTAATTATCACCGGCATGCACAGTGGGTTGACGCAACTGGAGAGGCACAGGACGTTCCGAAACCCGACCTTCACGTGAAAAAGGTGATGCTATGCATTTAGTGGAGCGTTCTTGGCGTAGAATACTGGGAGCTGCTGGACGAAGGGATAACAGTGACGGCAGAGGTTTACGTCAACCAACAGAGGAAGTTGAGAGCCCACCCTCAAACCACACAAGGAGAGCAAGTGAAGGTGTATTTTCAACACGACAACGCTAGACCGGATATTGCTATAGCGACGGCGGCTGAGTTGGCGGACTACGGATGGACCGTTCTTCCACATCCACCTTACTCAGCAGATCTCGCTCCTTCTGATTATCATTTGCTTTCAAGCCTTCAACGCTATTTGTACGGCCAGCAATTTAGGAACCGAGAGGATGTCAAGGAGGCACTGCTCACATTTTTCAAATCACAACCGGCCACGTTTTGGAGAAAAGGCATCCATGACTTACCAGCACGTTGGCGAAAGACAATTGATGTAAAAGGTGGTTACTTCAAATGCTTTGATATTGTTGTTCGTATGTTGTGATAATAAATATTTCATGCCCCAAATGTTCGAGAACTAATGCACCAGCCTAATATAATTCGACAGGTGGCCGGTTGGCAAAAGCGTGTTGATTCAAACGGTGCTTATTTCGACTATATTCGATAAGATTTGAGAAAGTTATGGTAGTTCAAAGTGAAGTGCTCAAAACGGTTCCGGACAGAGAAAACATTCCGGACAACCTAATAGCTTTATACAGCTTAAACTACAGAGTCTCCACTGTGATTAGAGTCATTTTTTGTTCAAGGAAAATTTTGTGCTACTTTCATTGAAATCTTTTAGTTCATCTGCTCCAATACGTTTAATAAAATTTTTATTTTATTTTATAAAATTTTTATTTTATAGGCTTTTAAAGGCATTTTAGGCAGTTTTATTTTTATATATTTCTGTAGGTATTTTGGTACATGTCGCCAAGGTGAGCAGCATTTTGAGTTGGGAATGTGGTGCCAGCCAATCAGGCCACATTGAATGAGCGTGTCATTGAGAGGCGTGTACGGTCGGTATCCTTGTTGGCTGGCATGTGCTTGGCCGGTGCTGTGATTGTTAGTGATTGGTTGTCACGCTTCCAACTTCCAATGCTGCTCGCCTTCGCGACATGTACCGTCTCCATTTTCATTTAAGAAGTTTCAAATCGCAAAAATGGGTATTTTTTATTTATTCAAAATGTCGTAGCGAGTTGCGTATTGTCGCCTTGTATTGTTTGTGGCCTACCAACGGCTACCGTGGCTTCATAGCACTATTTTCCAATATGCGAATGCTGATTTGTTCCAGGTGTTCCCTCAAACAGCGCCGATGGCGTAGTGGTGTAGCATCCTGCCCGGCGAGCAGGGGACGCGGGTTTGACTCCCGTTTGACGCTAAGCTTTGATTGCCAAAATGCGACGTTATACCAGCTCTTATAACCTCGGGAGCAGACGCCTGAGACTTAAAGAAAATGACTTGAATTACTTCCCGATTGTTCTCCAAACCCGTTGTCTAATTCCGCCTTGCCATTGATAGCCACAGCTTAATGATTCAAGCAGCGCGCTTCATTTGGTATGGCACTATGTGGCTCGTAGTAGCGCAGTGTAGTTTGCCACTTATTCTGGTGTGGTCTTACAGTAGTTCTCATTCATTACTACTCTGTGTCGCGTGCTGTCGCTTCTTGTCGCTCGTTGTCGCTCACTGTTATCTAAGGGATCCACTGCAAATCATAACTGTGGAACACAGTTCCCGCTACTGTATTGCGGTCGGTATCATACCACAGTGTTTGCCAAAAATCTTTTCAAGACGTGGACTCCATCTCTCAAACGCACCATCGGTTCCATCGGTTTCGGCTTGTTCCTCACGTGGGCGCTGCTTGAACTTCATGTTACCCATGTGCATCATAGCGGACACCAACTTGTAGCAGTTCATCTTCTCTTCGGGGCTAAACTTCAGGATGTCGAAAGCCTCATCGGTCATCTGGTGCTCCTCCTGAAACATAAGGACGTGAATTAAGTCGCTGCGAAGAAGGCCAGCAACCGTCCTATAATAAACAGCTCACCTTATCGTTCACGCCGTCGATTTGCAGCTCAGCCTGGGCGACGAACCAGTAGTCCTTGACGGGTTTGTCCAACATCAAGTCCTGAATTTTAGAGCTGCAAATTTAGAAGGGCGTAGAAAGTACCAGAAGCGCACATACCTTAGTAAGAGTGGGCACGTGGCCGGAGAACACTTGGTAGAAGATGTGATAACATCTCTCACCGGGTGCTTGACGGATCACACGAGACTTTTCGAGAAGATCTTCAGAAATAAATACTTTTGAACAGAAAAGTTTTATAGATTTTGGACTTTTACGTACAATGCTCGATATCGCAAGATGCGACACGTCCCTGCTTTGAGAAGTGAATTCGGATGAACTTTCCGAAACGTGAAGAGTTGTTGTTACGAACCGTTTTGGCGTTACCTGCAATGTGTAAGATGAATGGCGATCGAAATCCTTGACAGTCTCCATAAGACAGAATTTGTATGTCAGCCGCGGATGTCACAGTAAATTGAAAGCTAGCGATATCGATTAAGCCGCGCCGGCGATCGATTTTGATAGTTTCCATAGCAACGCATGTCCCTACGAAGCATAAATAACACCTAAGCCCCATCCATACTTCCATCGCGGGCGACGCGATTCGAACGGAGCGACGAATCCCATCGCGTCGCACTGTTTCGGACGACGATGAGCATTCTAAACAGCCGGCTACGCAGTCATGCGATTACGCACAATTGCGTACTTGCACAAACATTTTTTTCACACATCTCCCGGTCAACTGCAAAGGACAGCTGGAGCAGCGATAGTATGCCCCAGTCAGCGCGATCATTAGCATCGCATCTATTTCGAGAGCGACGCGAACCGACGGTGAGGAGCGAGATTGATCGCGGGTTCACGCGACTCATTCCTGCTGGGTGGCGTCGACGCTGAGCGATGCGATCAATCAATTTGACCTCTATACATGGCACCGCGTCGCGTCGCGATGGAACTGCAAGTATATATGGGGGACGAGCATTCTACCCCCTCGCTCCCCTGACCCACCCCAACCCCTGATGAGCCTCCTCGAGAGTCAGGGCTGCCTTACGAGATAGTGGAGACGCAGGCATTTGCCATGCCCTGTTTAAAGGGCGGCGCTAGAACGCCACTCCGCCAGCATATATCAACCGCGTCGCTCGATCAATTTGGCCACTACACATGCATCACGTCGAGCATCTTTAGCACACTCAACGACCCCTAAAGGCCCTCGCACACTTCTGCGGCAAAGCTGCTGCCCAATCCTTAACCACAGGGCAGGGACGCTGACTTCGGCGGCGTCCCTGCCCTATCCTTAACCATAACGGCGAGCGACTACGTCGCAGAAGTGTGCAGGGGCCTTGAAGCCTCGTGCATACTTCTCGTCGCGGCGATGAGTTTTGCGGAGCAACGCGAAAGGATGTGGTGTACCAGTATGTATCGCATCGCTCATCGCTCTGCAAGGGAGCGCGACGGGCGAGAAAGTATACCATGACCGCGAAGACGCGGGGAGCAATCGCGCATGCCGGCCGCCACTGCAGCGGCGGACGCACGCGGCGGAATGCCAACACATTCTTCGAGCGACGCGATCGATCAATTTGACCACTGTACATGTCGTCACGTCGCTCGACGTCGGAAGTACAAACGGGTCTAAGATTCCGCTTAAGGCCCATGCACACTTCTGCGACACCGCGGCGCGGCAAGTGGGGCGACGACTGCCTCCGCGAAATCCGGCGGTCGCAGCGAGGGCGCGTTAGAGCACCGTTTTAGTCAACGGGACCGACGGCCCCGTGGATGCCTCGCCGCCAGGAATGGTTTGAACCATTCCAGCCTGCGGCACTCAGCGCGGCGTCGCCTGCGATAGCCACCGCGACAGTCGCAAGAGTGTGCATGCCCCTCCCTGCGGCACGTGTCGCGGTGTCGTGCCGCGGCCGTCGCGGCCCTATGCTTCATCATTTCTGCGCCGCGCTGTCGCAGAAGTGTGCATGGGCCTTTATACTTCGACTCCGAGCGGCGCGACGCCGCGTATAGTGGTCGCTCGGCGTCGGAAGTATAACATAGGCCCAAAGGCCATCTGATCCTTCCAGTGGCTCGAAAGATCGATGTAAGAGTTTGTAGCTGCGTGGCACTGCTCCCCGACGGAACCCTATCCTCCACTACTATTTACACCGTGTGTATGGCCTATGTCATACCATCGCTCTTCGCTAGCGAAGGCGATGGACAACTAACATAATTGGGAAGGGACGGTATCAGACGTTGTGGAGGGGCAGACGCCTGTAGCAGTTGTCCGATCCACCAATAGCGAAGCCTCGCTGGCGGGGTGTCATACTTTCGAGCGATACGGCATCGGTACCGATGCGACCGCATCGCTGAGCTGAGCAGAGCGTCGGGCAGCATCGGTAGCGATGCTACGACGCAGCTGCACACAACGCTATTAACTGCGCGCCTATTCGCTAGCTTCACGCTAGCGAAGAGACTTCGCTCATCGCACTGTTTGTCGCCTTCGCTCGGGGTGAGCGAAGGTATGACATAGGCCTATACTATACAAAATTCACATATCGATCGAGTCGATTAACTGCACTGACCGAACGCTTCGAGCACAGGATTGGTCTGCACGATCTGGTCCTCGAGGGTGACCTTTTTGACGTCAATTTGCTCTTTCTTGCCGAACTGCTCTTGCTGAGAGGCTCCGACGGCGGCGAAGTAGCAGATTACCTTAACATGTATAAAATAGCCTTAATAGTTTTTCATGTCCACTCCTATTTTCTGCTTCAGCCGCTATATACCACTGTATGCATATAGAATGACGGCTCAACGAGCTCATCGAAAGACAAGAGCTCAAATTTGTAGTTCTTGCCCGCAGCACGACGCGAATATGATGGCCGATGGGCACACTTCAATGCCAAGATCTTTGCAATTCGCGGGAACCATACATTAGATCCTTAGCCAACTTGAATATTTTGGATCTGTCACTTTTACAATACGCAGTGGATCATTCGAGCAAAGGCATTTTTAAAACCGGGGTCTTAAGACGCCTCAGATAAGGGTGATTTTCAGAAAACTGATTTTGACCAGAAAGCGAATATCCTGTCTGAATCGGATGTGTCGTGTTTGCCGTCTGACCTTAGAATCGGTGTTTGTACACTGACAGGTGGGGTTCATTACCGCAGGCTCGTTAGATGACCCGTAGGGGGGCCCCAGTGCCTGCGTAAATGGCGTATCCTTTAGGAGAGTCGTGGTGGATAGCAAGACAGGATACCTATGCACGATTTGCAGAAAAAGGAGTTATCTGAATCATTCGAAAATCCGTCCTGGGGCCGTATTCATCAACGACTTACATAACTTTAACAGAGAATTCACAGCGGATAACTCAGATAACGCGGCTTATCGCTCACCATGTCGCTCGATAAGCCGCGCTATCAGGGATTGCGGCTGTAATTTTCGTTGTTAAATTGCTGTAAGTCGTTGATAAATCCGGCCACTGGTGACCTTCTCCATAACAAGACACGGACTTCTCAAGATACCATACTCCGAGTAAATAATTTGTCCGGTTTTTGAAGAAAAAATGACGGATCCGAGTTTGTGTCGAATTCAGGTGCACATTAGTGGAATCGATTAGACAATCGATATCGATCCATACAGTTTTCAACAGAAGCTGATAAGATTCCCTCACTAAAGGGGTAAATGCTCATTCACTTCTTAGACTCACACGAATAGCCAAATTAGAGAGTTGTCTAGCCTGGCCAGCAGAAGGCCTCGTAGAATCATAATTCTCACCTTCTTGGTATTCTCAGTCTTTCCGGCTCCTGATTCTCCGGTGATAAGCATGGACTGATTCTCATGGTTCTGCAGCATGTTACGGTAAGCCTCGTCGGACACTGCGAACAGATGCGGTGGCATCTCCGTTCTAAAAGTAAGCAATTCAAACAGGTATCCATTAATGTGGTTGGGAGTGGTAACGTAGCTCAAGTAAAATATCCCAGCTTTAAAGATAGATGTTGAGTAGTCAGTAACAATAAATCTGGCCGCCAATCAGTCTATCTGCACGGAATTCGGTGGGGCGGGCACTTTCAGAATTTGAAAATTTTGAAAAAACAGCGCCATTACCAAGAATTACTACCAAGAATTTAAATAATGGGTCCTTCAACGATGTTTGCGGTGTTCATGCTCCCACATTACAGCAAATACAAAGTTATGTCTTGTTATGAAAATCTAGGAAATAATAGCTCACATATGAACCGGAAGCCTTTCCAAGATCTTCCATTCATGGAGTCGTGTCTTCTCCAAAACTGCATGGGGACACTGAGAAAACCCAAGCTCATTAGAATCATGCTTGAATAGCGGTGAGAAAAAGCATTTTCTATGTAGCTCATATTCAAGTTTTTCCATGCCAAGTGCGCTTTGCACTCTTTGGCGCTTTTACCCCTCGTTAGCGGCGGGCTGTGATGTGCGTGGTAGTAAGCGAGGTGGCGCAAGCTCGCTGTCGGATCCTCGGTAGTATAGTGGTGAGTATCCGCGTCTGTCACATGCGAGACCCGGGTTCAATTCCCGGCCGGGGAGAAGTTTTGCTTTTTCGCTTTCGTTGAACAGCGAGGCAAGAAAGGGCACTACTCTGACGGAATAAGGAAATTACTCGTTTTCCTTATTCCTAATCCCATTTATTAATCTCTAATCATTCATTGAGTGCTAAGGGTCCAAAAACTAAGCGCTCATGGTTCTTTATGCCAAACAACCGCAGGAAGCTTTTGAAGAATGAAGTGTGCTACATTGCGAAATATGTTCAACTGATCCCGTAGGCCAAACTAGGAGGCGCTGGTCTGGTTCCAACATTGAATAGTCGTGAGGTACGTCTAGCGCCTCTGTCATCCCTAATCACCCCCAAGATATCCTTTGTGGCATAAACTTGTCCTGGAGCTATACAAAGGGTAGAGAAGACAGCACATGGTACTCTTTTACAATTTCGAATTGTAGACGTCATTGGTCACCGACACTATCGCGACAATCGCTAACCAGGCCTAGTAGGCGTTCACAATTCGCAATGTGCTTCATTAATTGAGGCTAATACGAATCCTTCGAAGGGCGCGTGTAACGCAGTCGGACGAGACGCGACTGTCGCGTGCACCCGATACCAGGTTCCTGGTTCGGATTTCTCGCCCCGGCCAACCAAGCCTTCCATCCCACCGGGGTCGGTGAATTGGTACCAGACTTGTCTGGGAAGGGTAAAGCGCTGACTTGTTCATTGGCTGGCCACCGCAAGTCATTGTATTGCCAAATACGCATCCAAATCACTCCACGACATTCCGTAGAAGAAGAATGCGTGGCGCATCTCAAATGGAATTGAATAACGCCATCTTTTATCCTTATCCTTTAGTCTACTGTGTACCGGAATCTATGACTTCTCTTTGGAACATCCAACTGTGGTCGGTGTTTGAAGAAATCACCCAGTTTTTCACATTCTGTTTATTTATTTATTTATTTATTTATTTATTGACGTGTAACATAAACAGGCATGATAATCTATCGAAAAAGGACATGTCAGAGATGAACAACGGACAAACACTTAGAAAAACCAATACGAGGAGGTGGAGAGAAGAAAAGAGAATTTACTTTGCCTTGATGGAGTAAAGTAAGCAAGTGCAACTGATTGAAAAACAAATCTGAACAGAGTAGGGTCCATCAGATTTAACCAAAGATTTTGCGAATAATAAGATTTTGAGGGCGCGTGTAGCGCAGTCGGAAGAGGCGCGACTGTCGTGTGCAACCGATACCAGGTTCCTGGTTCGGATTTCCCAGCCAGGCCAACCAGCCTTCTATCCCTCCGGGGTCGGTGAATTGGTACCAAGCGCCGGAAATTCGAATACTCTGATATGTGAACGAGCAGGATTGCGCCATGCTCTGGTCCGATGGTGGACATTTTGAAGTCGATTGGCTGCGTAGGAAGTAAATGCTTGTTGTAATTTTCCATAAACTGCCCACATCGCTTGGCTATGTTTTTCTTAGTGTCTAAAAAACATACACTTTGTGAAAGAATAGGCCTTCTCAAGTGCGCTAGCACCGATTAACACAACATTGTCGATGGTGTGACTAACAGCAAGATCTAGAACTTGGACGAAGACACAAAAAGTAGAAACGCTGCGAGCTTCAAGACAAGAAGTGGAAAAGTTCAAAAAAAGAAGTTTAAGAGTAGAAACGTTCAGGTTTGCTGCGCTGTGCACTCTTTTGAAATTTCGAATTGCCATTTTCGATGGGGATTATTAACGCCACTATTTTTCTTTTCTCAAATTCTATCAAAACAAAAAACAAAAACAGAATTGAACGCGTTCAGTATCAGTACAGACATAAAAGCTTTGTTGGATTCTGACATTGCGGCTTGAGCGTGAATAAAGAAAGGAATTTTGCCACAAAACGAAGGCATGCACGAGCCCCTGTAGTCAGTCACGACCACAACTTGAGATTTTGAAAAAAAAGAAAAAAGATTTTGAAAAAAAAGGAAAAAATTTTGAATTTTTTTCAAAAACTTTTTTTTAAGTGGACAACACTGTCCTAACATCTTAGATATGTCCAATAGTTTTCCTACTCTTTTGTTCTTCGCTGAAAGTCACATGTGCTGGTGGCAACCTTGTCAGTGACAAAGCCATGGCCATTCGGTCAGTTTCGCGAAGTTGAGAGTACATATTCTACACGAATTACGGTGTGCTGATGAATTGCTTTAAAGTTTAAGGAGGGAGTATAGCAGCGATGAGAAGAGCTTATGGCAAACACGCACTCATTCCACGCATAATCATTCGAATCTAGAACTAAAAGCTTTGCACTGAAGCACGGCGTAATTCTGGCTAACCACATGGCAGTAGTGGCGGAGTATTTCTATCTTTCTGCATCTTCATATATGCCTTGGACTTTTCTAATACCCTTACTGACATCAGTGTTGTACCTAATTTTTTGTAACACCGTTTAATATAACGTGAAATGTCACTTGACGGGTAACTCAGTGCTGTATCCTTCCCAGACAAGTCTGATATCAGCTTACTGAGGGCTGATAGGCTGAACTGGCCTGGGCGGTAAGTGAACTATGAACCCTGCGTCGAGATAGAGCGAGGAGGAAATTTCTTCGGACTGAGATATTGAACCCTTTATATGATAAGGATAAAGAGTTTATTTTAATAAAATCGAAAAGTAAAGGGTTGTATCCTTACTTTCATTGGTTTCTAGGATAGGATAAGCCCGTACTGTAAAGATAACAAATCGGAGCTCGTCCTATCTGTACGCAGCCAAAAGCTCTCCAAAAAATTTATATAAGCTTTTGTTTGGGTCCATAGATAGCAACAGTAGATTTAATTCAAACTGAAAAGGCTAATTTTCTTCGACGTGGAGGCATGAACCTCTAAACGCTCCATGTAGGAATGAAAATAAAAGAAATGTATCGCCTCTTTGTGCCCTGGGAGCAGTTGTTCATCCGCTTAGATAACGGGAAGAAGAGGGCTCACCTTCGTTTTCCCATGAACATGCGGGCAACGCTGTCCGTGTAGATCGGTAGTCGTTTGTACGGGTTGATCACCACGCAGAAAAGACCGGAGTAAGTCTGAAAGAGCGAGAGAGTTTGAGCTCACGCTTGATCCTGGTAAGCTCAGGTAGCTCAGGTAACCAGCTCAGGTTACTTTCGCCTTCATACTCTGGTGGTGCTTTTTATAGCAACATTTATTGGAGTTCACTCATACACTTAAAAAAGCGGTTCCTTCTTCTAACGTTCTGATTATCTAGGATTGGACGGAGGTTTTACGGTGCTTCAATAAGGGGAGCTTTCCCCACATCATAAAGAGAGCCTTCTCCTGTTTTTGCCCTCTATTGCACGATAAAGGACGATATCTTCACATGACGACAAATCCTTCCATTTCTTTCTACACCCTGTGCCTGGATTTTCACTAATCGACCTTCCAACTCATTCTTGCTTTCCTTCCGATTCATCATTATCTCTACATATCAGGACGAGCTCCCACAGCTAGAGTCCTTCGAAGATTTTTGGATCTTTGCCCCTACACTCGAGCGCAAGAGCAAGTCATATTCCAAGCAGAGTAAAGCGCAAAGAACGGCAAACGACTTCATACGCGATTGCTTACTGCTGTTTTGCCACAGATACGAATGCATGGCGTATTCCAGGCGTTTAGCCGCCTGTGTGCTGTGTACTTTGTAGCGTTGTGACGTCTACGTGTCACCTGCTACTTGAACTCGCTCTCCTGGGCCGGAGATTTTCCTAGAAGCTCTGCCCGTCGACGACTTTCTGGCAGCGGAAATCGCTGTTTGCCGAGTCAAGCCGATGTGGGGGAGAAGCCATCTCCGCAAGTGTTTGAGCAGCCCCTCTATCTCGATCCGCCGTCATCCCCCCTCTTAGTCAAATAAAAACCGCTGCTCTCCTGTGTGGATTTTCTCAAGAACAACGGAGTTCCACCCACTTATTAGCGCCGTCGAGCCGAGCTGCGCAAATACTCCGGCGAAGCCTCCTCGTTAACTGGTGGGCAAAATTGTCTCAAGGTGATACTGCAGAGTGAAGAGCGGGTGCTAAGGACAAGGCTGTGGTTGACCAATCTGCGTGGGATGCGCCATGCGTTGTACTTTCGCGCTTTTTTAAGGAGGCACATTCAATACGCCGTTGGTCTTTGCCATGAATTGCAATGACTACTCAATCCGGACTTGTCACTATGGATTAATTCACCCAGAACGAGCTAAGAGCTTGCGTGATCCGGGTGAGAATTGAATTTGGAATCGATTGACGATGCACATCAGATCAAGACTTTCCAAATGCGCTTCATACACCTGGAGTTACTGAACAGATGGCTCTGGTGGGTTATGGAAGTTCATCCGTACAGGTTAGAGTTACCCTTCTGTTGTACCGCTGCAACTTTTCCACACTTCTAAAACAGTAATTTGAACCTAATGCCGTTTCTGCCGCCGAACTAACACCACATGCGCCTCATAAGGGTAGTCGTTCTATTCCGACACATTCCACTACATACAAGCCACTGGAATTTAACTCGTAAAGTACACCTGTCCCCTATGCGCCACCAGATTGACACAGCCAACGTTTCCACCCGTCCCTGCCGCGTGCCAGAGTGCTCCAATGGAGCCTCCTTGCCCGAGAGACGCCAAAAGCGTCAAGCTCTTTCGTCGAGGATCAGGATTTGCACTAAAAAATTCTACCAACGCGTTGATGTCCTAGTGTTCTTTTGACGTATCGCGAAATCCCGTCGGTGTCGGCTCTCCTCTAGCCGATGTCTATGAAGCGCATTTTGTGGTCGCCCCACTAGTTTTCGAAGACTTGGATCATGTGATGGTGTTTCTTATTCAGGAACGTTGACGAAGCGCGGGATTTCAGATGCCTTCTCTCAGTTGCGTAAACAGTGTCTGCGGAAACCGTGCCGTTCCGAGCATCTTTCTAGTCGTCCCTTCAGGTCGCTGATCGCGTGTTCATCCTGCATTCGTATGGCCCAGGTCTCTGAGTTGTCCGTTAATGCCAGAAGAACGGTAGAGTCGAATAGGTAGGCACGATGCTAGGCGTTCATCGTCTTCTTCACAACTTCCTCGACGCTCTTGAAAGCTCTCCAAGCCGTTCTTTTCCTCTTGTCCAGCTCTGGCGCTAGGTTGTTGGCCATGTTGAGTTCGCGACCCAGATACACGTAGCTGGAACACTCGGAGATGTTCGTTCCGTCGAGCAAAAATGGGGCATCAGAACTTAGCTGGCTCCTGATGAACACATTCTCAGACAAATTTGCGTTTGAAACGTGAACGAACCGGTTTGAAACCCGTTGGTTAGTAACCGACCATGAAAGGATTTGAAACCATCCATGAAAGGGTTTGGAACCGAGCACGAAAGGAGGCCACGCCCCCGCAGCACGTGCTGCTATTGCGCAGCTAGGTGCGTGGCCGCTCTTTCGTGCTCGGTTTCAAACCCTTTCGCGGACGGTTTCAAACCCTTTCATGGTCAGTTACTATCCAATGGGTTTCAAACCGGTAGGTTCACGGTTTCAAACGCAAATTGTCCTGAGTTATTCAAATATCGGAACGAATGAGGATGTCGCTGATGTCGTTCAAGCAAACTAGCGGTTACGGTAAGCTCCCAAGATAACCAGGATACACCAGGACGGTCAGTACGAGGTCGGCAGCCCATTTTCCCTCGTTCATCTGAGCGCTTTAACGGTGCCATGCCACTAGAACGGTGTTCTTTACATCTGCCACCGTTTTGTGATTCTCATAGTGTGCCGGTATAGGCGAGGTCCCTTATTATCACTTCCTAAGATTGCTAGCTAGAAGGGGTCCTTGTGGTCATATCCTGTGTACCTCACCCTCTAAGGTGCCCTTATGGTATCCAGACAAGCTTTCAAAAACCAGCTAAGTTAGAGTTGCCTGCTTCACCCTCCTAACATCAAGGTTTTCCGCGCTCTTTCGAACTCACTTCACTACAGCTGAGGATTATGCTCTGCTGAAAAATATGGGAATCAATTCAGTCTCCATAGCTTCAGCATGGATTCCCTGTGTTCTCAAAATCTTTGTACCAAAGCCAGGTCGCTAACTAGGAAAGAATGCGTGACAGATTGCTCAGCACGGCAAAAAAAGAACACACAGTTTGTCCACATTCTACTAGCAATCATCTAAAATTGATGAATCCCAAGAAGCATGCTCACGTTGGCTGGTGTCTAACCGAATTCAAGTAAACGGAGGAGGCAGACTCACATAGATAAGCATAGAAGCGTAGCGCGATCGTAGATTATGCAGTACAGAAGCGTCGTTGAGGAACGTCAGATTCGACATGTCCTCGGTTTTTTCGAATTTCGGCGGGTTCATCTCTTGAATTTGATCCTTTTTGAAGACCTTCTGAAATATCGCGAGGATTAGTGTTTTGTTACGTGTCCGTTTTTCGATTTTAAAGTGCTTAACTAGGAATTTCGCTTATGTACCACTAGATGACCTGAATATGTTTAGAATATGTAGGTTGGCGATGACTTCACTCATCTAGAACCTTCCGGAATCTTCTAAAATCAAGTATTTTCTATGAATCATTAATAAGGCTGTTAATTGCTGATGATATGGCTACTTCTCATTGTCAGCTATCAAATAAGTTACTGTAGCGTATTGTAGTGGGGAGACAAAAGCCAACCGACAGGGCAATTGTCAAACTTCCGAGAACAACCGACAGCTTATTCTAGGAAAAACCAAAAACCAATAAAAAAGGTTGATTTGGTATAGGGGTAATAGGTAGTATTCAACTTAAGGAATCTACTAGACTCTAGCCTTAGGTCGAATCACGAAAAGTTATTTCTTAGTTTTTTAAATCTTTGCTTGAGTTTCTAACTGCATTTAAACTTTGCTCGGAGCTGCAACAGTTTGGAAGTTATCCAGATGTTGGTCAAAAGGACTACAAAGGGCTACTGATGACAAGTCATGAGCTTTTTCCTCCTTCTGAAGCCGAATGTTGGGTATGGAACTGACATCAATTCGGTCGACGCATAGTTTCTGCGTATTTTTTTTTTCAAGAAATCTTTGTTTGGTCGAAGTCTGGAGTGGAGGGAGGTCCATTTTCTTCCTTATCATTTCCTGCCTTCATTTCGACAAAATTTTACAAAATTTCCCCGAAAATACTTTTAAAACAAAACCCTTAAGCACAACAGTGAATACACCGCAACTTAAGAAGGATTCACACTTAGGCCTACTGTGACCATGGTAAAACTGCCAGCGATTGAGAATATACGGCTGGACCCTCACCCCCCCCCCATCCCTTCGCTTAGACATGCAGCTTTTTCCAAGGAAAGAATGAAATATTCAACAAAAATTGCTGTTGTTTGAATTGCTGCTCTGGATTGATTTGATTTTTTTTTTGATTTTGTCGAAACTAAGAAGGAGGAAATAATGGACCTCCCTCCGCTCTAAGCTTCGACCAAACAAAAATTTCTTGAAAAAAAAAATCGCAAAAATTATACATCGACCGAAATGTATAAGTTCCTTACCCAACACTCGGCTACGAAAAAAAAGGAAAAAGCTCATGACTTGTCATCAGTAGCTCTTTTGACCAATATCTGAAAAATTTCCAAGCCGTTGCAGCTGTGAGCAAAGTTTGAATGCAATTGAAGACTCGAACAAAGGTTTAAAAAATTAGGGCGGTGCTTGAAAAACGCGCTTAAATGCTCCTGACTAACTAAGGCTGTTTTTGGTATCTATGCCATGATTCAGTCATTAATTTTACTTCCTACTTCGACTGGTGACACATCAGGAAAATTCCTTTTTTAGATGATAGCGGTTGGCGTACCTCGTTGCCTTGTCCAAGGCTAACGGTGACATCATCACCGGCGGTCTTCTTGATGATTCCCTCGATGTAGCCCTCTTCAACGTCTGGTACCCAGCAGTTCTTCTTGGAGTCGTACGGACGACCTTGATCCTGAAATCAATCAACAGTAAGTGATGTGCTTTTAATTCATAGACGAGCATGACGTAGTTCACCTTTAGACAGGTCTGTAAAGTTGAGGATACTTATTAAGCTTACGTAGATCTATTCAGTAACGAAAAATGTAAAAAGTAAAAATTCCGTAAAAAACTAATGCCGACGGGGAGGTGTTTTATGATATACATAAAAGGATAAAAGGATAAAGGACGGCGTTACTCAATCCCTTTCGGGATGCGCCGCGCATTCTACTTCTACGGGATGTCGTGGAGGCGATTTGAATGCTTATTTGGCCATACAATGACTTGCGGTGGCCAACCGATGCACAAGTCTGCGCTTTATCCTTTCCAGACAAGTCTGGTACCAATTCACCGACCCCGGAGGGATGGAAGGCTTGGTTGGCCTGGGTGGGAAATCCGAACCAGGCACCTGGTATCGGGTACAGGCGACAGTCGGCGCCTCCTCCGACTGCGCTGCACGCGCTCATTGAGTATTATATACATATGCCAAATAATAGAGTGTAAAAATCGCCGTTATTTGATAATGGGTTTGGTTGCTATGCATTCGACCTATGCTTCGAGATTTAGCATTAGGTTTGTGCAAAAGAAATGCACGTTTGTGTTTTATTGGTTTCAACACTATTCTTTAATAACCAATGTCTTTCACAAAATATTATACATTGTTGGAATGCTTTCTATATACATTTTCTAAATATGTATACGGAATTTAATAATATAGTTGAATAGATGCACTTGACGGCGTATTTCGCCTGGTGGCGATGTCCGTTCCTCCTCGTGGTGCCACTGGAAACTGCTCGCTTCTGCGAGCTAAGCCAAGCACGGACATTCGAATGCAGGCGACAGGCCCTGGTGACAGGCCGGCCTACGAACAACCCAATGTCACATCGTATGGGTGTATGTCAGTTCATGTTTTTCGAGATAATGCTACGGCGTCCGCGGGAGCCGACGCGCACTCGCAAAGCCCGGCGAGTGTGAGAAGTATGCGAGGGTCCCTGGTGCGAGGACGGCATCGGGGGGCAACTGAGCTAGTCCGAAAGTCCCGTAACGTAAGCAGGACCCGCGTAGCAACGCTGAATGTGGGTACGTTGACGGGCCGCTCGTGCGAGTTGGTAGAAGCACTGGAGCGTAGAAGAGTTGATTTCTGTGCGGTGCAGGAGACGAGGTGGTCCTGCCGCAAGTCAAGGGACATAGGACGTGGCTTCAAGGCCGTTCTATGTGGAAGTCCCAGGACCACCAGTGGTGTTGGTATAATCGTCTCCGAGCGTTTCCGAGACTCGATTGTAAGCGTTGAGCGCTTTGACGATCGATTGATGAAGATCGTTGTCGCCGCTAAGGAGCGACTCTTCCACTTCTTCTCTGCGTATGCTCCGCAGACTGGCTGTTCCGATCAAGCCAAGGATGAGTTTTGGAGCCTGCTTGATGAGAAAACAGCAGAGGTACCGTCGAAGGACGTCATCATCGTCGCTGGTGACCTCAATGGGCACGTAGGCGCTACGAAAGACGGGTACAGCTGTCATGGTGGATTCGGCTATGGGTTGCGTAACACAGATGGTGAGCGTATCCTTGAATATGCGGATTCGCATAACCTCACCATAATGAACACCGTGTTTCGCAAACGCAACTCCCACCTTATCTCGTTCTATAGTGGGAACACCAAGACGCAGATAGACTTCGTCCTTGTGAGAGATCGTGACCGAAATCTCGTCACAGACGCGAAGATCGTGCCGTATGAAACGGTCGCCCCACAGCATCGTCCGCTGATCTGTACTTTGAAGATCGCTCCTCCGAGGCTGCAGCAGGTTGAGCGATGCGGTGCTGCAAGAATCAAGTGGTGGCGAATGAAGGAAAAGGAAGCAGCTGTGATTTCTCGCGTACGGTTACCGACAGTCACGACTGTCGACGAAACTTGGAAGAAAGCGACCGACGCGATACTTCAAGCTGCGAGGTCAGAACTTGGCACTACAAAGCCTGGACGACGAAAGGTCGACATGCAGGCATGGCTGTGGACGAACGATGTGAAAGAAAAGGTTCGAGAGAAGAAAGCGCTTTATCATGTGTTTCTCGGCGAGAAGACCGCCAATAATTGGCAAAAGTACCACGAAGCGAAAAAAGCTGCCAAGAAGGCTGTGGCCGTAGCAAAAGCCACTCATTACAATGATGTCTACGAAAAGCTTGAGTCGCGCGATGGCGAGCGGTATTTATACCGACTTGCGAAAAGCCGTCATCGCCAATCCGAGGATATAGAGAAGTTCTTTGGCATCAATGATGAGAACGGCCATCTTCTGACAGAGCGCAAAAAGGCCTTGAAGCGATGGTGCGATTATTTTGAGGGAATTTCGACTGAAGAGTTCCCTCATCCGGCCGTCCCTTCTGTGGCTCCTATCCACGGTCCCGTCCACAAAATCACTGTGGAGGAAACTGACGCGGCTCTGAGGATGATGAGACCGGGCAAGGCGACTGGTCCAGATGACTTGCCAGCTGACTTATGGAAGTCGAAGTTCTGGTACTCTGCTGAGTGGTTGGCCAAGTTTTTCAACCAGGTTGTAGCGGAGAAGAAGGTGCCTGATGTTTGGCAGGAAAGTACGACGATCCCGATTTGGAAGAAGAAGGGCAGCCCTGCAGACTGCTCAAATTACCGTCCGATTCGGTTGCTCTCGCACAGCATGAAGATCTTCGAGCGAATCCTCGATAGCCGAATTCGCGAAATCGTCAAGCTTTCCAGCAATCAGTGCGGCTTCGTGGCTGGTTGTGGCACTATCGATGCCATACATGCTGCTCGTCTTCTGGTAGAGAAGCATCGCGAGAAACAGAAGCCGGTGCATCTTGCCTTTCTCGACTTGGAGAAGGCCTTCGATCGCGTACCGCGTGAGGTTATATGGTACGCCCTTCGACAGCACGGTGTTCCCGAAGAACTTGTAGAGTGGGTGCGAATGCTATACTCTTGTCCAAAGAGTCGTGTGCAAGCGGCAGCAGGAACCTCGACGGAGTTTCCCATCTCTGTTGGGGTGCACCAAGGATCTGCGCTTTCCCCACTCCTCTTTGTTGTCGTAATGGATGCCATTACGCGAGATCTTCAGAAGCCCGTCCCTTGGACGTTGCTATATGCTGATGACGTGATGCTCGCCTGCGAAGACAAAGGTGAGCTCGAGCGAGAGGTGCAAGCTTGGTGCGACCGCCTGGCCATGTTCGGACTCAAATTGAACGTCAAGAAGACCGAGTATTTCACGACTGACGTAAATGAGTCCGGCTCCATTAAGATTAACGGTACTGAGCTTGCACGCACTTCGGTGTTTAAATACCTGGGATCAACAATAGCTTCTGATGGCAGTCTGATGGTTGAAGTGAACTCACGCGTGAGTGCAGCTTGGTCGAAGTGGCGCTCGTTGACTGGAGTACTCTGCGACAAGAAGATGCCAGAGCGCTTAAAGTCGAAGATCTACAAAACCGTCGTCCGGCCGGTAGCGATGTACGGAGCTGAGTGTTGGCCTGCGACAAAGGAAACGGAAAGTCGCCTCAGCGTCATGGAGACGAAGATGCTGCGCTGGATGGCTGGAGTCACGCGCCTGGACCGCATCAGAAACGAGGCTATTCGGCAGAAGTTCGGTGTCGCGCCGATAGCGGACAAGATGCGTGAAGCTCGCTTACGATGGTACGGCCACGTTCTGCGTGGAAAGGAAGACAGCGTCCGTAAGATAGGCCTTAACTTCGTAGTGTCTGGAAAACGGCCTAGAGGGCGCCCGAAGCAGCGCTGGGCTGATACGTTACACAAGGACTTTAAAGTAGCTGGTGTCCACCCTGATCTAGCACGGGATCGGGAAAGATGGCGACATGGCACCAGAAAAGCGGACCCCGTCATGAAGCGGGACAAACGCTGAAGAAGAAGAAGAAGAAGAAGAAGACGGCGTATTTCGCCTATGCGATGAACTGCGGTGACAGATCGATAGATAAATCAGAGCTTCATAGTACCTAGAAAAGTCTGATGCTATTTCAGCATCGCCGCAGAGGTTGAAACGTTGCCTAGTATTAAGGGTAATGAAGAATAATGAGCGACGCCACTCAATATCTCTTGGGATGCGCCACGCATTCTACTTCTACGGGATGTCGTGTAGGCGATTTGAATGAGTATTTGGCCATACAGGCATTTGCGGTGGCCAGCCGATAAACAATTCAGCGCTTTATCCTTCCCAGACAGGTCTGATGCCAATTTACCAACCCCGCAGAGGTGGAAGGCTTGGTTGGCCTGGGCGGGAAATCCGAACCAGGAACCTGGTATCGGGTGCACACGACAGCCGGCTCCTCCTCCGACTGTGCTACTCGCGCCGTCATGGAAAATATTATCACACAAAACGGAATCGAAAACGAACACGGATATTGTCGTCTGTGGTTTGGCACATCAAGTAGAATGCGTGGCGCACCCCAAGAACATATGATTGATGACACTTATTCTGACTGTGGGTTAGCACAGTTGGAGCGGGCGCCTGCTGCTGCGTGCACTCGATCCCAGATTCATAGCTCGGATTCCCTGCCAAGACCATCCTAGCCTTTCATCCCTTCGGTGCTAATGAAATGGTACCTAACTTGCCCGTGAAGGATAAAACACTGGCTTGTCTATTGGCTGGCCACAGCAATTTAATGCATAAGTTAAATAAAACACGCCCAAAGTGTCTCCTCCACGTCCCATAGAAGTAGAATGCGTGGTGCATTCAAAAAGGCAGACAAATGATTAACATCAACCATCAACCTTTTTCTTTTGTCCATTATCGCTTCATGTTGATTGTTACTGTGCTTTCTTATTTTATTATCGATTAAAATTATGATTTTAAATATTTACATCAACGCATTTTTACCTACGCTGTCAACAAGCTTTTTTACAGCACTTTTTTTTCAAATTAAACACTGATCGTTCCCATCAAAGCTCACAATGAAAAATAAATATCAGCATTAATGAAAAGCTCCAAACTGTTAGAAAAGGAAGAACTAGAAGGAGAAGAAGCGAAACTTAAGCTAGAATGCTTGAATTAACATAAAAAGGAAAAAGCAGCATTACGACTTTTGTAGGATGCTTCAAATTGAGGACTGATGCAAGAGGAACATTCGAGATTTTCGCAAAAGTACCCGAAAAATATTCCTCTTTTTTAATGCGATTTTTCGGTTGAATTGCAAGATTATTCCTTTTTGAATGGGGAAGCTGGAGATTTTTCTCCGATGATTGGGGAAAATGAGGAAATCGCTTTTATCAGTGTCCAAGTGTCACAATGATGTCTTGTTGCGATCAAAACTTCTAGCGCCGGCCGGGACTCGACCCCGCACCTCCCTCTGGTCGGGTGGGAATGCCCTACGCCTTTAAACCACCGGCGCCGCTTGATCGAACGCACCATCCACACCTCATGGGACCGATCAGCACTCACCCGTATCCGGAATGAGCTGGCCACTGATATCAGCATGGAACCAGTTAAGCTGATGGTCTTGTTAGAAACAATCCAAATCAGTTTCTTTAACCCTCAAGTGGCTGGTATCGAGGTAGTAAACTGTCACAACGATATGCTGTTACAGGATGTTTTGTTGCGATCAAAACTCTTGCGCCAGGCGGGACTCGAACCCGCATCTTCTGCTTTCCAGGCAGCGATGTTCGCCTTACACCACCGGCGCTGTTTGACAGCACGTAACATCCGCGATATCCTCGAGGTCTTCAGCACCCACCCGTGGTACGGGATGGGCCGGCCGCTGATATCAGCATGGAACCGGTTAAGCTGAAGACCTTACTAGTAACAATGCTTTAACACATTTGCTTAAGCCTGGAGCGGCTGGTAGAGAGGCTATATGTTGTTACAGGATGTTTTGTTGCGATCAAAACTCTTGCGCCAGGCGGGACTCGAACCCGCATCTTCTGCTTTCCGGGCAGCGATGTTCGTCTTACACCACCGGCGCTAGCCTCTCTACCAGCCGCTCCAGGCTTAAGCAAGTGTGTTAAAGCGTTGTCACAACGATGTTTTGAAGTGCGGGTTTGAGTCTCGCCTGGCGCTAGAAGTTTTGATCGCAACAAAGCATCGTTGTGACAGCTTACTACCTCGATACCAGCCACTTGAGGCTTAAAGAAACTGATTTGAAGTATCCAAGTGATCGCTAACAATTCTAAGAGCAAGATTTTGATCATAGACAATTCGTCTTACCATTAGTGATAACGATGTAGTATTGGATGGAACTGATCTTTCTAGATGAGAAACTTTCATTAAAGCATTCCTAATGAAATCTTGTTTTAAAAATCTTTTTTGATACTACTTTGCTTTAATGGAGGCTATACAGGTCTACAGTACTCCACAAAAGGTTACATAAATAGAAAAAAGTTTCTCAAGACAGCTGTTTCCCTGAGCTTCATGTTTATATCCTTGTTATCATAGTAGTGAAGCTCGATGTAGTCGAATCTTTATTGACGATGTTTCGGGCCCTTAAGCCTTTCTTCACGTCTAATAGAACTATGCCGCCTATAGATCATATATTGCATACACTCAATTGCAACAAAACGACTGACACACTACACAGAGAAAAGTTTGCATGAAGTTGACATGACGCGAGTTTGAAATGCGTTCTCTAAAGCAGTAGGTATTGGACGACTCTAGGTCAAATTGTACTTTTGCCGAAAATTATGGAGGCAACCTGAATGTGCGCTTGGCCTATACATTGACTTGTAGTGGCCAGCCGATTACAAGGCAGAGATATATCCTCATTGGATGAGGTTGGTACCGAGTCGTCCACACCGCTGGATGGACTTGGTTGGCCTGGGCGGGGAATCCGAACCAGGAACCAGTTATCGAATACACGCGACAGCAGGTTGCTCCTCCGAGTGCGCAACCACAAACTTTGCACATTGTTACTTCTAATCTATGGGCGTATGTAGCGCAGTCGGAGGTGGTGTTGGCTGTCACGTGCGCCCGATACCAGGTTCCTGGTTTGGATTTCTCGCCCAGGCCAACCAAGCCTTCCATTCCTCCGGGGTCGGTGAATTGGTACCAGACGTGTCTGGGAAGGATAAAGCGCTGACAAGTCATTGTATGGCCAAATACGCATTCAACTCGCCTCCACGACATCCCGTAGAATTAGAATGCGTGGCGCATCCCAAAGGGGATTGAATAACGCCTTCCTTTATCCTTATCCTTTAGTCTACTGCGCACCGGAATCTATGACTTCTCCTCGAAACATCAAGCTTCAACACAAAGCCAATTGCGTCCGATGAGCTTATGTGTGATGATCTCAAATATTATCACCGCGGATTCGACTAGAGTTGACCCGCAGTATTTCCAAAGTCATCCTCGCCAAAACGTGGCTCTATTGTCCTAAAAGGATAAAAGGATGAAGGACTGCGTTATACAATCCCCTTTGAGATGCGCCACGCATTCTACTTCTACGGGATGTCGTGGAGGCGAGCTGAATGCGCATTTGGCCATACAATGACTTGCGGTGGCCAACCGATGTAGAAGTCAGTGATTTATCCTTGCCAGACATGTCTGGAACCAATTGAACGACCGCGGAGGGATGGAAGGCTTCGTTGGCCTAGGCGGGAAATCGGAACCAGGAACCTGGTATCGGGTGCAGGGGACAGCCGGCGTCTCCTCCGACTGCGCTCCGCGCGCCCGTGTTGTCCTACACAAGCTAATGTTCTCTGTGAAGAAAATCTAAAATTTAAAGGTGGGCTGGCTAAAAGCTATCCCATCCGCGAGAAAATTCCACTCGAACACATGCAAAGTCAGTCATCAAGGTCTCACCGCGAGCATTTGCTCTCTGGAGCGTCGCAGAAACTGCCATCCTGGATCGTTTTCGTAGTCCATGGCGATGTCCTCCGACCGGCACAGCTAGCGGCTAGCGAATGGTGCTGTGATTGCAGTGGTGGTGGTGGTAGGGCGGCGAGAAGAGGAGCTGGAGCAGTGCTCGAGCTTGAGGCGTGGGCGGGGGAGGGCCGCCACTCGTCTTCGTGCTCGGCTGCCGTTGGTGCCGACGACGCCGCCGTTGCTGCTCACCCAATCAGCGTCGTCGGCAAACAGCGCCGCTCTCAAGTCGCGCAACCAACGCGCAACTACAGCCACTCGATTCGCGACGGGCAAACAGAAATCCGCGAAGGCTTCGCTTGAGCTCGAGGAGGAGAGTGCAGCGGAGCCGCGCTCGCCTGCCGGCATGTCTCGCCCGGGGTGAGGAGCATCAGTTCGTCGCCCGACGATCATCACTGGTTCGAGAGAGGATTCCTTGCAATCTGACGATGGCAGTGATTTGTCTTCTTCTGTCATCTACCTAGCCTTTCTTGGTGAAACACAAAGAATAAAGGATAAAGGCTGAGCAGTAAGCAGGTTATCAGGGTGCTCACAACCAGGGGTGTGCGTTAAATGTTTTCGGTAAATTTTTGACGACCAATTTTCAAGGAAAAATTTTGCGTTAAAATCGGTAATTTCGGTAATTTCGTTAAATGAAATTCCCTTAACTGCAGTCAGTTTTGCTGTATTTTTGTATTTATTTATGATTTATTTGATTTATTTTTGCAATCGTTTCTGTATTCATTTTTCGTCTCCATCTACATGGCAACTATACGACTACAGGGCGATGTTTTCATTTCCAAAATAAATAACAAGGGTTCATCTATCATCAACAAAAATCGCTAAACGGGAAAAAACATTAATATTCTAAAACCAAACAGTAACAGCAAGACTTCTAAAACAACAAATTTCTTACTAAGCCTAGTTCGTTTAGCTTGTGGAAAGTCCTCCAGCTTCTGCGTTGGTCTAAAGTTCTATGTACCAAAGTGCTGCTCAACGTATTTGCGCTCAGTAGGTAAGTACACTTTCAAAGCTCAACATCCTTCTATAGCGCCATAATTGTGTCGGAAAACTACAGAATGTTTTAATGAAGAATCCAAGTCAGGCAGTGATCACAGCGAATTCTCTGGTACAGTTAGTCTTTGAAAGTTATTTATTAGGTTGTAACTAATTAAATGGCACTGGCTAGCGCCATTTTTTGGTGCGTCTTTACACGTTTGATCAAGAACAAACCGTAACATGTGGCATATCATTTAGAAGCGCAAACTTTGCTCTACCGGTGAGTACCAAATTTTCTATGTAAAAGTGGGAAAACTTTAGAGTTTTATTGACTTTTTTGCAGATGGACAGAAGGGTAATCCGAGGCATTTACTTGTATGAATTCAAGCTGGGCACTACATCTAAGGAGGCGGACGTGAAGATCAACACCGCATTCGGTCAAAGATGTTCCACAATTCGGACGGCGCATCGTTGGTATCAGAAGTTCCGGAATGGAGATGAGAGCTTGGAAGAACATGAAGGTCGTGGGAGGCATAGTGATGTTGATGAGGACAAGCTGAGAGATGTGGTAGAGGAGGATCCACACAAACGTACCGGGGAGATAGCGAAGGTTCTTGGCGTCAGTCACAACACAGCTGCCCGGCATCTGAAGGAAATTGGAAAGACCAAAAAGCTGGAAAGATGGGTGCCTCACGAGCTGTCTGAGGAGCAAAGAAACCGACGATATGAGATCTCGTCCGCACTGCTTCTACGGAACGAAACGGACCCATTCCTTGATCGCATCGTAACCTGTGACGAGAAATGGATAATGTACGACAACAGGCGACGATCGGCACAGTGGGTGGACAGCGATGAGAGCCCCAAGGTTTTTGCGAAGCCGGAATTGCACCAAAAGAAAGTAATGGTGACAGTATGGTGGTGTTCGCTGGGAATTATTCACCACAGCTTCCTCCCTCCCGGTGAATCCATCACGACAGAGAAGTACTGCATTGAAATTGAAGAAATGATGAAAAAGTTGAAGGATATCCGGCCGGCCTTGGTAAACCGAAGGCGAGTTCTCCTTCTGCACGACAATGCTCGCCCCCATGTAGCACGAATGACGTTGCAGAAATTGAATGAGCTGAGCATTGAAACTCTACCACATCCTCCGTCTTCTCCCGACCTCTCCCCAACAGACTACCATTTCTTCAAGCACCTTGGCGACTTCTTGGTAGGGAAAATATTCAAATACCAACAGGATGCCGAAAGTGTTTTCGAAGATTCCGTCAATTCCAGAACTTCTGATTTTTAGGCTACTGGGATAAAAAAGCTTGTGTCACGTTGGCAAAGATGTGTAGAATCAGAAGGTTTTTATGTCGATTAATAAACTTGCCTACAAGCCGAGATATTAACTGTTTAAATTTACAGTGGTTCATTGCCATTTATTTCGTTACAACCTATTTTTTTTACATATGACTTCTAGATAAGTGTGACAGGGCCATCTCTTCCCTAAAAAAGAAAATACCGAAACGTTGGAAAAATAGCAGAACAGTATTACAAGAAGGCTTTTTCCAAGGATGATTGGCTCCACGTATGATCATCTCGATCAGATGTCAGGAGTATCAATCTAAAACTTTTATCCATAATCTGCCGTAGGATAAAGAATAGAGGCTGAGCAGTAATCACGTTATCAGGGTGCTCACAACCACCTTGGGAAAAGTCTGATACAGTAGCGGTTCACAAAATTTTGACCAAAACCTCTTGCGGTGCATCTGGATTCTTCCTGACTGTAGTTCCGTTCACTACAGCGGTCGAGGCGCAGAAGTTAATTGTTCCGAACGCCTGGGTAGCTGTAGAGCACACCTTCTCGTCAACAGTGTACCATCTAGCTATATTAAAATTTGTTTAAAAATGTACACCTCCACAGTCCTAATACTTATTCAACATCTTTTTCGAAAAACTGCCGGATCCACAATGCTGAACTTGCCGCTTTCGTATTTTTCATCGTAGTGTAACTTCTTGTTTTTTGTTTTATTTCTTACTTCTGTTCTTGTTGATTTTTATACCGTTCAACAGGCGTCCCAAAAAAAAAATGTATACACTATTTGATAGGTGATAACTTTGTTTACAATAAAGGTACATAATGGAGAAGTTAAAGGCTTATATGAAAACTTGACAAAATAGAAATTTTTTGGCTTATGAGCGGCATGGAATGCGTCATGCACTCGTCTGAAATTTTGCATTTTAGAGTTTATTGATTGTGTTTCGTTTGAATACTTGTAACGATTTCTTCACAAATTGGCCGTGTCGACTGATTTATGCTTCTTTTACGGTCTAAAACTTGAAAACACACTATGGCTTGCGGAACATACAGGGCATCCTTAAAAATGCAGGTAGTATTTGAAAGATTCTAACATTGCTGCTAGCAAAATATTTGAAGGTGTTTGAGATTCGTATTAAAGCGCAAGGTAACGAGATTACTATGGCGTGCAATCAGTCACGATTGCGCCATGCTCCCGTCTAAAACCTTGCATTATAGACTCTATTGATTGTGCATGAGCTGAATGGCCGTTTTATTAGGTTGGAAAAAAGCCTTTTCATTTTTTTAAAGATTTATTACTTTACAACTACAAGGTCAAATCAATTGAAATAAACTCCGTTTTGTTCCACTACACTTCTTCAAAGACTGGGTAATTTTTCAATTCATCTCACTCAAAAGACTGCAATTCTAGGGTCGAACCATCGCTGAATTCAATTTTTGAGGTCTTCATCCGCTTCAAAATATCTCTCTCCAATTTCTTACATGAGAGCACGGAAGAGATGGTTGTCGGTAAGGGTGAGGTCAGGGCTATACGTGGATGTAGCATTACCTCCTAGCCCAGCTCCTTTATTGTTTCTCTTGTTAGTCTTGCAACATGTGGTTTTGCATCGTCATGCAGGATCATCACCTTTGACTTCTCCGGCTTGTTTTCTTAGAGAGTTACGACGACTTCGTGGAGTTGGCCACAGTATGTGGCTGCAGTAAGTTCTCTTCACTTCTGAGAGTTTCCTAGCAAATCACCCCTCTGACATCCCACCAAACACTCAACAGAATCTTCCTTTCGAGAACATTTTCTTGAGATCAGGCTTAGGGTTCTCTCCTTTTTGTACCCATGCCTTTTTCTTTGGAAGTTGGCATACAGAACTCAGGACTCGTCGCCTGTCACAATTCGATTTCTGAGTGTCTTACAGGGCATGTGGCATCCAAGCTCCAAATTTCCATGCAAAGCCAAGACCCTTGAGATGGATTCCCGGTATCCTATGAGACCTTTCGAGCTTCTGTGCCAGTTGACATGTCGTCTGCCTACTATCGGTACGAAGAAGACGGAGTAGCTCAGTGTCGTCCAATTCAGTTGGCCTTCCTGACCTTGCTTTGTCCTCGAGTGAGTGATTTCCCTTTAAAACTTTCCGAGCCATTCATCACAGTTGTGATGAGTAATAGAGCGATATATATGGTTAATTTGGTCGCCTACCTGACGTGCAATAGACCCTTTAACGAATTTATGAAGAATCCCGTGCCGAAAATGGTCATGAGGTAGATCTGGCGTTGAGTCCGGAAGAATGGGTAGATAACGAAGTAAAAGAAGGGTCTTGACTTATGTCCGCCTGCGAACAGTAGACAAGTGTGATAGGATTACGAAATCAGCAATTGTGACCTGTGATCTAAATTAGCTCACGTATCTTTAAAAGCTTCACTAGCAGCAATGTTAGAACCTTTAAAATACTGCCTACATTTTTTGGATACCCTGCCTTTTTCGCAGGTCGTATTGAGTTCTTAATTTTTAGACACTAAAATAAGCACAAATCAATCGAAAAGCCACTTTATGAAGAAATTATAACATGCATTCAAGCGAAGCACAATCAGTCGAGTGTAAAATGCAAAACCTCGGACGAGTGTGTGACGCATTCCATGCCTTTTATATGTCAAAATTTCTATTTTTCAAGCTTTTATACGAGCTTTTAACTTTTTTTAGTACCTTCATTGTGAGCGAAGTTATTACCTTTCAAACAGTGTGTACATTTCTTTTGATGCACCCTTTATAATATCATAATTACTACTATCTTCTTACGTCATAAATGGTATAAGTAATCAATTATTTTGAAAGGTGCGCCTCTTCGGGCGCGCAAAAAATACTACATGCACTGCTCTATCTGTTGTAAAAAACTGGAGAGCTGGACAACACCTTCACATAAGTAGTTTTCTGATACAAAGTCATTACGATAAATGCGGTCATATTTTAAAATGTATATTTCCTTTTTGGGCGCGTGTAGCGCAGTCGGAGGAGGCGCGACTGTCGCGTGCATCCGATACCAGGTTCCTGGTTCGGATTTCCCACCCAGGCCAACCAAGCCTTCCATCCCTCCGGGGTCGGTGAATTGGTACCAGACTTGTCTGGGAAGGATAAAGCGCTGACTTGTTCATCGTCTGGCCACCGCAAGTCATAGTATGGCGCATTCAAATCGCCTCCACGAAATCCCGTAGAAGTAGAATGCGCTGGCGCATCCCAGAAGGGATTGAGTAACGCCGTCCTTTATCCTTATCCTTATTTATGTTCCCTTTTTAACAGGGACATTTAGAAGTGAAACTATTTCGTTCTCTGGCGCACTTGTGATCCAGCACAGTTTGTACTCAGAAGCCTTCTCTTCAACGCATCATCTAGGTAGCATGTTTAAGACCGAGATTTGCTCTATAGATAATCCGAGAGTTTCGCTGGCCGAGCACAGTACGAGCAGAGGTCTTGCCAAGTACATTGGACGGCGAAGGTGCTGACGAGCTCGGGACACCTGCGGTTGCAAGCGTAACTTCATGGCCCCTTGTGCTGCGCTTGTCCTCCCGCTGTGCTGGAGGCAACGGCAACACAAATGGTTAGAACAAGCCCACGTGTTGTCGAAGAGGAGGACCTTCTTGACGCCCTGCGACTGAATAAGTTCGAGTCGCAGGTCCATCTCTTCTATTTCGTTTACCACATAGTCTTGGAGTCTATCGTCGTGTTTTTGGTAAACAGTTTCCAGTATACCGGTCCATGGGCGCAGACTCAAAAGCTCAGAAGGTGCTTCTGACTGTGAACATCCCGCCGAACGAAGGTCGGTAACAGTCACCAGGCCTCACCCAGACTCGCTGCTTGGCAGGGTTAAGGTAGAAGACGTACTTCTCATCTTGCGTGACTATTGAGTCCAGGCTGCTCGGGGTTGGCAATAGGGCGAGATTTGCGCGACACAGGTCGACTCGTCAGACTGGGGTTTCGGCATTCGACAGACTGCGGTTTTGGTATGCTTCTGGAAGATACGAAAGTGGTCACTTCTCAGGTGGCCTTCAGTAGGTAGCATAGAAACATACAAATACGATAAGCACAAAACCAGACTACAGTCACGAGATATATGGACAGATGGAGAGTCTCATTACTTTTGCTCCCCCCCCCTCCAATAGTTGTGATGGACAACGTTATTTAATAACAAAACACAACGAGTATCAATAAATAATGACAAAGATGATAATTGACAATTGTGAATTATAATACTATTTATAAGGAATAATTGCTAAATATCACTTGTCTTCAATTGTTTGATATTTTTTATTTTTTGTTGTTCGCGAAAACAGTGGGCGGATCGTCCAGCGTTTGTTGCCCGAACTCCTTCAGAAACCCTTTCAGAAACGATCGTGCCGGTACGGTAAAAACGCTCTCGCATTTACTCCCCCTCGTGCGCTTCCGTAGACGTTGTCGAATGCCCTCGTTCATTTTCACGCGCACTACAGGTTCCTTCGAATGAAAGCCATTGTAAACAAGAGGAGGAATCTTATCCTAGAATAGATATTTGACAGCTTACTGAGTGTTAATTCATCTTAGACAGCATCTATCCCGTTTAAATAACTATCGGTCTTCAGATGCACCTATGTTTAGGTGCACCTGGCTGATTGTATGCGGATTTAAAATAAATAAATAAATAATAACCAGCAAATAGGAGCTCACATAAGCATCGATCACCTCTTATTTGTGCACCCCTAAAATTAAGTCGGGGCTAGCTTCTGGATGTTCCAGCTTCATTTTGCAGTGGCTGGAAAATCATTAGAATTTCTGCATCACACTGTACACTTCAGACACGAGCTGGGCGAGAATCGCATTTCGCAAGATGCAGACGTGTACAATAAGCTCCCTATAGATGGCGAAGAGAACACCAGGCTACCACGGACTTCTTCGTGAAAGTCCTGAACGAACGATATGACGCTTTTCGTGCCCCTCGAGCAAGCAGGTTCTATTGGAGCACTTTGGCACGCGACAGGGACGTGTGGAGACGTTGCTGGCGCCCGCTCGAGCAGCTTGACGATCATCGGGACGACAGGTGATACATGTGATATAAGGAGATATGAAGTGCTTTATCTCGTAATTAAATAATATGTACAAACTACTGCACCATGCAGATCTACATACAGAATCGATCGAATCAGTTCGTGAATCCTATTGACCAGACAATTAATATATTTGTCTAGGATATGTGCATCCTCGTCGTCGTCTTGCAAAGTTACTTCCGTTTCTCGTCGAGAAATTCAGCCGGAAGATTGCTGGGGCTGGGTAGAAATCTTTCGCCATGGTTCTTCTTGGCGTACGCCTCTTCTCTGAAAATGTAACACTTGTTAGCTTAATATTCAAAAAGTTATTTTTCATGAGGACTCCCCGACCTCACTATCGAGCCATCGGAGAAATGTTAAAAGAAGGTTGTGTGAACCACTTAAATGGCGAAACGAGCGGAATTTCTTGGTTTTGCTCAGGTTTCAATGTTACTTCACTTCTAATTTTAATCCATACCATTTTCACGTCGAACTGGACACTTTTCAAATCAAATTGGCCACTCTTCTAAGCTAGCTTTAAGACTTTGAAATCAAAACGAACTCTTCCAGATCAAAATGACCTTTAGGCAGGCTAAACTACAGACTCAATACAACGATTATAATAATTTTTTGTTCAAGGAGGTTTTGGTATAGCTTTCTTTGAAATTGTTCAGGTTACTTGCCTCAATAGCTGCAGCATTTTTATAAAATTTCTATTTTCTTAACGCACAGCAAAGAAGGAAGCATATAGCGCATTGAAAGATCAGATCGCGCCATGCGCTCAAAAGTTTGCCGTAACTTTTATTTGATTAATAGTGTGAATGCCACTTACATAAACCTTCAAAGTGAGGATATGTGTGTGTGTTCTTTACAGTTGTTTTTGTCGTCTTGTTAACCGATGTCGAAGTCCGTGCAAACAGAAATTCTGCTATCAATCGAATAAAAATCCTGACGTCATGGACTAGGGCATGACGCAATCTCTTTTTTTAACTGTAATATGACTGCTTACCTGCACTTTAGAACACGTTTTAAGAACCATAGTTTTTCCTCAAAAAATAAAAATTTTATAAAATGTTAAATAGTAATGTGTTCACTTATTGGGTAGACGAATTAAAAATTCAAAGAAATGACTTTATGAGCCACCGGTGGCTCACACTTGACCGTCCGCGTGGGACAAAATGAGCCACTAGTGGCTCATAACATTTCGCGCTATTTTTTGTTCTGCTGCCTCCGGTTTTTATGATGTTTTTTCTGTTCCCCAATCACCTGTGACAAGAGAATGTCCAAAAACACTAAGCAAGGAAAATGTCGTTGCTTTCATTACTTATATCGAATTAAAAAAAATTACAAGGAAGGAGACCAATTCTACAGTCAAATCAATTCAAATCAGCGTTTTTCGGCAAAGTTCGCCTAAGGTGGTAATTTAAGTGCTGATCACGAAACTGACACCCGTTTTCAAAATATCGGCCGATTACGGTAGGTCACCACGGTAGGCACGGGTGAGTAATGCTGTGTCATGGCCACCAATTTTGCCCAAATTTCGTCTATGGGGGTTATTCGGGGTGCTGATCTCGGATATCGCATTCATTTTCAAAATGTTGGCCAATTACGGTAGGTTACGGTAGGTACGGTAAGACCGTCGGCGCCATCGTTACCCACTTTTCCCAAACATCGTCCACGAGACCGTGACTCCGACGGCTTTACTCACCCGTTCCTACTGTAACCTACCGCAATCGACCGAGTTTTCAAAACCGATGTCAGATTCGTGAACAGCACATTACATAACAGCACATTCTTTGGGAAACTTTTGGCAAAACGACTGACTTGAATCGATTTGATTGTAGAATTGGTTTCCTACCTAGTAAAAATTTTTGTAATTCGATATGTGCTATGAAAGCAACGACATATTTCTCGCTTATTGCTGTTGGGGGGCGCGTGTAGCGCAGTCGGAGGAGGCGCCGACTACCGCATGCACCTGATACCAGGTCCCTGGTTCGGATTCTCCGTCCAGGCCAACCAAGCCCTCCATCCCTCAGGGGTCGGTGAATTTGTACCAGACGTGTCTGGAAAGGATAAAGCGCTGACTTGTTCCATCAGCTGGCCACCTCAAGTCATTGTATGGCCAAATACGAATTCATGCCGCCTCCAGGACATCCCGTAGAAGGAGAAGGCGTGGCGCATTCTAAAAGGGATTGAGTAACGCCGTCCTTTATCCTTTATCCTTTATTGCTGTTAAACATTCTTCTATCACAAGTGATTAGGAAACAGAAAAAAATCTGTAAAAATGTGCACGGAACAAAGAAGTGGCCGCGAGGGACATTATGAGCCACCGGTGGCTTTGCAAAACGCGATTGTCGTCAAAGAGTTAGAGCGCTGCTAACAGCTTCATACAAAGTTGCTGAATGTGTACCTCAACTTCGCGATGTCAATGGCGGTCGGGATGATATTCACCTCCTGCTCGGGGAAGCTCGTTACCATCGGTGTCGCGTCCAGATTGGTGATGTCCAGCACGAACACCTCGGCCGTGACCAGAGTGAACAGCAACAGAAAGCACAGCTGAAAATCGTTCTTTCAAAAGAAGCGTCAAGTAATTGCCATGCTTGTTGGTATGCGCCATGCATTCCGTTTCAATGTGTGCCATAATGAATGCTATCCTTGCTTGAATGACAATGAACTCCTCAAATCCTTAGCTATAGCAACTTTTATAAACTTTTTCAATGAAGAGAAGTGTGCAAATCTTACGATTGTCTTGACGTTGAGATCGCGCCGTGCACTTATCTAAAACGGCTCTTTTGTCTTCCTTTTGCTACTGTGGCTGTCCTCATCCAGGTTGAGTTTTACCGAAGATACGATAGATGGAAATGCGTGGTAATTTCGCAACAATTTTGCATCGGAGAGAAATATTATATCGAAAGACACCTGGTCCGTTAAACGTTAAGTCCTTCCTTCATTATGTTGGCTTTTATCATATATAGCGCTCAAACAAAAGCAACAAATAGTAACAATTTATCTGATCGAGGTGTTGTTCATCTTGTGCTTACGTGACTTAAATTTTTGCGTCCGCTTCAATTGAGAAGCTTCTTTCTGATCGATACGTAAGGAGTCCACCGTGTTCTCAGGTTTGATTGCGCAAGTTCTGGCTGAAAATTTCGAAAGTTAATTTAGATAAACAAAATTCTTGGTACAGCAGCATAATAGGTTCAGAGCCCTATTAATAGCTGGTGAATCTGGTCTGCTCTACTTTCAACCGCACGCCGTTGTCTGGGAGGACTTTTTTAAAGGGGCTACTAGCTACCCCTCTTCCAGAAGGACCATGGAGAAGGTCATCTCCGACTTCTACTCCGATCTCTTCGATAGCCACATCCACCTGACCCCATGCCATCTTCCGCAGGATCGATACGTCGTTCCCTCTGTTCTCCCTTCCAAGATCCGACCTCGTCGGTGAAGAAACGTACAGCACCCGGTCCTGACAGGATCAGACCTGAACACCTGAAGAACCTACCGCCAGCGCTCATCAACACTCTGGCGCTGCTCTTCATGCGGAGTGCAAGGTTCCATCTCAGTGGAAGACCAGCAAGACCGTCTTGCTGTACAAGAAGGGAGACGTGCACGACATTGGCAACTATCGCCCGATCTGCCTGCTGTCCGTAGTCTACAAGCTGTTCACTCGAGTCATCCTGAATAGGATCAGCAGAACGCTGGACGAAGGACAGCCATGCGAACAAGCAGGATTTCGGAGAGGATTCAGCACGATCGACCACATACACACCATTACGAAGCTCATCGAAGTGTCGCGAGAGTACAAGCTGCCGCTGTGCCTTACGTTCATCGACCTGAAGAAGGCATTCGACTCCGTCGAGACTGAAGCGGCCATGGAAGCCCTGCTCACTCAGGGCGTTCCTACTCAGTACATCAGAGTCCTTCGAGAGCTGTACAGTGGATTCACGACCAAGATCTCACCATTCTGCAACGACGTCGTCGTCGACGTAAAGAGAGGGGTTCGGCAAGGGCTTCGTGGCGCTGAAGAGCTTCGGGGACCATATCCCCGAAGCTCTTCAGCTCCACCCTCGAAAACGTCACCGCGAAATAGAATTGGAAGATATGGGAGTGGAAGTAACGGCCGGCAACTACATCATTTTCGCTTCGCTGACGATATCGTGCTCATAACACCGAGCATCAGCCAGGCGGAGCTGGCCGACTTCGATCGTGTATGTGGGAGCGTTGGACTGCAGCTGAATCTTAAGAAGACGATGTTCATGATGAACGGAGAAGTTTCTGATGCCTCATTCTCGCTCAACGGAACGAACATCTCCGAATGCTCCAGCTACAGTACCGGACGCGTCTTTTGAATAGACGCCGAAAAAACCGCAGTTTTGCGGTTTTTGCGTCTTTTTGCTATAACTCGCCCAAATGTCATCCGTTTGAAAAACCAAGAGTATATTTGAGCTCAGGAGATCGAGCTCTATCGTTTGGTGTATACATTTCATATGAAAGATCAAAAATGGCCAAAATTGAAAACTTGCGCTCCATTGAGAAGGCCGGCCGCGGACGAGTTGTCGGCCGCAAGGCGCCGAAAAGGTTGCAGGCTCACAATTCCTCTAATTTGAGGTTTTATGAGAAACGGTTGGTACCGTTCGATTCGTCTCTTCGAGATCTACACAACCATGTATACAACTTCGCCAAACCACCGCATTTTCGCAGTGGGTGGTCAAAGATGGCTGGAGTAGACTTTTGCTATTGGAGAAGCTTACCTTCCAGGGCTTGGATGTTCTTAGAGCATCTTAAGCATGGCGTGAAGTGTTTTGTCATGTCAGAAATCCTCTGAGAGTGCGCCGTGCACAATGCATATAGGATCTAACCTATCAATCGAGGGAGGGGGACATTTGTAGAGTGAGCAGTTTTAGGGAGTTTTATGAGAAATTCTCAGCCGCCCTACTCAGTAATTGCTGTACTCTGTCCTGACGAGACTTTGGAGTGCGCTGTGCACAATGTATATAGGATCGAACTTATCAATCGACTGGGCGCGACAGCTTGTAGAGTGGGCGTTTGAAGAGTTTTTATCAGAAATTCGCAGCCGCCCTACTCAAGATTTGCTGTACTGTCTCCGGCGAGACTTAGGAGTGCGCCGGGAGCAATGTATATAGAAAAAAAAAACTATCAATCGAGTGGGGCAACCGCTCGCAGACTGCACGCGCGGGCGTTTTCAGAGCGCAGTAACTCTGTCAAATTCGAATCGTTTCGGCTGCAACTCCAGGGTCTTGTAGTCAGTAGAACGTTCTAACAGTACGCTAAAGTAGAGCGGGGTAGCTTAGGAAGAGGCGATGTTACAGGGGTGCAAACATGAAGGTGAGGCTTGCGTGACGTATTTTTTCCGATTTCGGTGTACCACTGCGGGAAGACGCGGGAAGCAAACAGCCTCAAAACGCGTAGGCGAACAGGCCGTTTAGGGTACTTTACGACTACGTGCTCTGAACACCTCAGCTGCGTAAACTGCCTTAGCTTCAGCTGCCAGTTTGAAGCGGCAGAAGATAGCAGTTGGAGCTTCTTGCGCTCTTACTCGACCAGAATTGAGTTTTCGACACACGCTATGGTATCGTTCTGTTCACCATGAAAAGCGCTATCGAATGGTATCAATTTCGACCGATTTGGGGAACATCGACTTTTGGCGGTTTTCCATCGAGGACGAGGCCACTGGAGACCGCGGCCCGCGGCAGGCGGGCGGTGACGTCATCGAAAATTGATGTCTTCAAATTGTGCCATGCTTGATACCATTCGATAGAGCTTCTCATGCTGAATTGAAAGGGGCTATTAAGAGCAGACAGAACTGTAATCTGGG